>CABHPP010143455.1:0-46964 GCA_902168425.1 Peromyscus attwateri
TGGGGCGGGCGCAGGGCGCAGGGGCGGGAGCACGGGGGAAGACGCACGGGCGGGCTCGGCTCTCCCGGGGAGCGGCCCGGGACTGCACCGGGACCCGCGCCTCCCCGCTCCGCGCTGCCCTCGGCCTCGCCCCGGGCCCGGGCGGATGAGCCGCGCGCCCGGGGGACATGGAAGCGCTGACGCTGTGGCTTCTTCCCTGGATATGCCAGTGCGTTACGGTGCGGGCCGACTCCATCATCCACATCGGTGAGCCCGGAGGGCGGACGGGCCGAGGCTGGGCGGGGGCCCCCAATAGAGACGGTGATGCGCGGCGTCCAAACTTGTCGGTTCCCCGGGCCGAGGGGCTCGGCAGGCAGTGGTCCCCCGAAGGCCCGCGCCGCCCCGCGGAGGAGCTGTGCTCCCGCCGCTCGGCGCTCCTGCGGGCACCTCGCTGCTCCCCGGGGCTCCTGCCAGTGCGCGGGGCCCCGCGGCCTCTGCCGACACTTAGGGCCGTGGCTGCAGGGAACCCGGGGATAGACGCTTGTCGAGATGCGTGTCCCTGGCGGGGCCATCGGCAGGCTGGGCCCTTCGGCACAGCCTGAGCACTGGGGCCAGGGGCGGACAGAGCAGGGGGCTAGCTAAGTTGGCAGGGCAAGATCAAAGAGGCCAAAGCGGAACCATGTGTGACTGTGGATGGGTGCTGTCAGCGTGCCAGTGTGTGTGCACCTGGCACAGTGTTGGTGTCACTGTGAGAGGGCGTTGGGGTGTGTGGGGCCATCTGAGCGTGTGTTAGTGCGACTACCGCGTTCTGCCAGCCTGTTAGAGTGGACACAGTGCTTGCCTGTTTCCCCGGTGTGTGTCTGTGTAGCTCTCGGTGTGGGGGTGTGTGTGTATCTGGTTGTGGCAACTGCAGCCCAATCCTGGACAGTTCCAGAGTTTCTGCCTGATCTAAGTCTTGGGGCCAGCGTACAGTCTGGGTGGTAGGGGTGGAGGGAAGGAGCGTGGGCCGTGGGGTGAGGGGTGCTGAGCAGGAAGAGATGGATGGAGAGGAAGGAGGTGAAGAGCAAAGGAAGGGGCGATCAGAGGAAGGGTAGCGATCGGGAGTTAGGAGCAGAATGATTGGGATCTCGAGAAGTTGGGCCCGGTTTGGGGGGAGGTGTCAGCTGCCGCTTTGGGGGAGCCCCTCCGCAGTCGCCTTTCCGGAAGTTGGGAAAGACCAGCGAACAGGGACAAACTGGGGGTTGGGAGGAGTGAGAAAACGTGGTTGATGTTACCCGCGGGGCAGAAAGAGGAAAGGGTGGTGAGGCACCCGAGTGCCTACTCCAAGGGCTGCAGCGCTCCCCTCCGGGGCCGGGGCCAGGATCCAAACCTGCTTCCCGCCCAGGAGCCGGCGTGGGTCTCCCGGTCAGCATTGCGGCTCCTGTAGTGTAGTGAGGAATCCGGGAGCTGAGCCCTTTTACCCAGCTCTCAGCTCCAGGGCAATTACAAGGCCAAGCAATAGGACCTTGGCGACCCTTGGCGCTTGACAAGGGGGCTGGGGGTGGGGGACCCCAAAGCAGCAGTCCAACTGATCTCCGCTGTAAGCGCAGGGTCAGTGAAAGCGTCAGGTCGGCCGGAGCTCTGGAGGAGCTGTCCTTGCTTCTAGAAGGACCGTTGAAGAGTGGTTTCTTCTGGGACTCTCAGTACTGCTAGGTTAGAATGTTTAGGGGTTTAGGATACAGCCCCACCCCTCCATACATGCAGGAAGAGGAAGTGAGAGACAAGAGCAGAGGCATGAGGCCATGCAGCATCTTGACCATCCAGATGCTGGCTGTCAATGCCTTATGCCTAAAGAAAAAAACCCTTGTGCAGGAGAGCCAACTGTGGACCATCTTCTCGCTTCTGCATTCAGCATGGAATGTAAAGGAAAAAGGAGTCATCACTCCATCCTGGGATTGGGCTGGAGGACATTGTCCTCTTGGAGAATTCACTTTGGCTCCTGGGATGGGATTTATGGGACCATGTCAGGTGCATTTATTTGAGTGGGAGGCACCTCAGCTTGCCACATCTTCTGTATGGGGCATGGCTGGGACATGTGATGCTTTGGTTATGAAGCCCATGTGACCTGGTGGTAACATGAAGGATAAGCATGTGTAACTCCTGTCAACCATGTGCACTTGTGTGGTGTGGGGGAGGGGAGCTTATCCTCTTTGGGTTGTGTTGGGAGATCTTTAAACTACCCAATCAAAACAGAATCCTCAACTAAGACTGGTGGCTCATGCCTGTAATTGCACTACTTGGGAAGGCTGAGGCAGGAGGACCACCATGAATTCAAGTCCTGCAGTGGCTACAGAAGGAGAACCTGTCTCAAAAAAGCATTATAAACAAAAACAAAATCCTAGCTCAGTCCTCCTACCACTTGGTACCTAGAGGTCCGGGCAGTGCCCGGATCCCAGGCTGGAAGTAAGGTGGGGAGGGTTCCTCTCCAGGCCTGGTCTTGACCCCTCTTCTCTCTCAGGTGCCATCTTTGAGGAGAACGCAGCCAAGGACGACAGGGTGTTCCAGTTGGCTGTATCGGACCTGAGCCTCAATGATGACATCCTGCAGAGTGAGAAGATCACTTACTCCATCAAGGTCATCGAGGCCAATAACCCGTTCCAGGCGGTGCAGGAAGGTGAGTGGCCACTAAGCCCATGCATGAGTCACTGGGCTGCAGCCAGTGAGGCCGCGTAGCAATGGGTCCAGGCAGGGTTGCTACCCAGTCGGTTTGTTCAGTCTCCTGGTCAGCCTGCTGCTATGCCAGGTGTGGTGGTGGCGTGTCCTCCCAGGCCTAGCAAGGTAGGGCGGCTCCGTACTGTCAGGGCAAGCGAAAAGTCTCTGTGCACTGCAATCAGGTCTCCTCGCAGAAATGTGCTGCTTCTTTCCCGCTGGATGGATGCGCGTGTGTGCTCCACACCGCCGCTGAGCAGTCGTGTAGCTCAGGGTTGTCTTTGTTTCTCGCGTGTTTGTGGGTGGGTGTGTCTTCGTGCCTTTGTCGCGTGCACCTCCCCAGAAGCTTCTCGTGGCCTGCAGCCCACAGGAGCTCGGCGCACGGAGCTCGTCCTATAAGCCCTGGCTGTCGCACAGCCTGGCTGTCGCGGTTGCACACCCTGTGGGGCCTTGGTGCGTCTGCCCCGCGGGTCCTCAGCCTGGCTTCTCTCTTCTTTGCTCCTCTGTGTGTGGAGCAGCCGGTTTCTTTGCCGGGGCCAGCGCTGCGGGCCTAGGAGGCGTTGCCGCCTGGGCCGGAGGTGGGCGCTGTTTGCTCAGGAAAAGAGAGGAGCTGGACTAGCTCTAATGGCAGGAAAATCTTAGCCGGGCCGGTGCAGCAGTTTTTCCCTGCAGCTGTCTCGCTGGGACTCCGAGGCAGGGGCAACAGGTGGGCAGCCAGTGAGGCCATCACCCTTTGCTGGCTTCCCCTGGCACCTGCACTCGTGGAGTGTATTTAGTGCAGGCAAAGCACACATAATGCATAAAATAGTGGAAACTGCTGCTTTCAGCATTGGCAGATGTCTGTCGTCTTCGGATGCATTGGTGACAGCCTTTTCTCTCCCTGTGTATTCCCTCCATTTCTACTTGGCTGGCTGCTCTTCAAGGGCCCCTTCTCTCCTGTTGTTGATTCCTGGTCAAGGCCCTGCCGTCTGCTCAACCATGCTCTTTCCCCTTCCTCGTTGTCTTGTTTACCACAAGCAGGGCTCCACTGTGGTGCCAGTGTCCTGAAGTGCCACAAGGGTACAGCTGGAAGCACAGCATGCAGGGACTTCTTCCCAGAACTGGCAGAGCTACGGGGCAGGGAAGAAGTGACTGAGAGCTCTGCTGTCAGTCTCTCCTTGGGCTTGCTGGGCCTAGGGTCTCCCTGTCCCCTTGGGGTTACACACTGTTTGCCTGTTTCCTGGTACCTTAAAGGATGAGGTGAGTCAGTGATGGATGTAGTCTGTAGCTAGTGCTGGGATCTTCATGCAGTTTTGGCGGGCTCCTGGTTTTAGGTACAGCAAAGGATGGAGAGGTGGTCAGCCCTTGGGACTGCCCAACTGTAAGCCTTGAAGGATGAAGGATGTTTTAATTGTCCAGGTCTCCAGTCCCAAGTGCTGATTTGTGGTGGTGTTGGTGGCTGGTGCTGCTGGGGCTGGTGATGTGGTTCAGTGGTCAGTAACACTTCCCACTCTTGAAGAGGAGCCTGGCTTGATTCCTAACACCTGTATAGTGGCTCACAACTGCCTGTAACTTCAGTCCCAGAGGTGTCTGACACCCCCTTCTGGCCTCGGCTGGTTCCTGCACAAATGTGACGGACTTACAAATGTGTAGGCAAAATATTCACACACATGAAATAGTGAGAGCTGCTGCTTCCAGTATTGGCAGATGTCTGTTAGCTTAGGTCCTTTGAAATAGAGACATGGGGGTGTCCCTGTCCTCCTTGTGTGGCCTCAGCCTACCATCTGTCTCCAGATGCCCTCTGACCCCAGACTTCCTTTGTGTGCTGGCATCATGGTTCCTTGGGGCCTCTGCCACCGGCCCATATCAGATTGGAGTGCTCTATGGTTGTTGCTTCTGACAACTCTCTCCACAGTGTAAGGCATCCTTTGCTCATTCATTGTGTCCCGGGATGAAGCACAGCCATCTCCACCAGCCGCACTCCAGGGACAGAAGGTGCTGATCTTACATAGGGTTATAACCCGAGGCAGGATGCACACACATGGATGAACTGTCCCTGGAGAGGTCATCTTTGTTCAAAGGAGCAGCTGTCACACAGCTTCAGTTGATTTGTGCCTTGTTGGCGGGAAAAGTCCTAGTATTGTACATGTATCTATCTTTTAAAGCGAAGCCCTGAATCTGCACTTTTCATTGTAAAGTATGTTTTTTGTTTTTGGTAAGTAGCTCTTTTTTTTTTCCTCGTGGTTTGAGGCAGGGTTTTGCTCTGTAGCTCAGGCTTTCCTCTAGCCTAAGTCAGTCCCTCCTGAATGCTGGGACTGTAGGTGAGCCATACTCCATCACCATACTTGGCTTTCATATTTGGTTTTTGACTTGTCAACCAATGGAACAATTTAAAGAACAAACAAAGCGTAGCTATGTGCCATTTGACCTTCAAGCCCCAAATGCAACTTTGTCCTGGCAGAAAAGGCTCCAGCCAGGGCCTTTCACTGGTTCAGACTTCTTTTTTTTAAATTGGTTGTTACTTGCTTTGTGTAACTGGAAAAATATCTCTATCTCCAAGGACGGCGGGTTGACAGTCTCAGAAGGGTATGGGAGTATTTCTGCACATCTGGAATGAGGGAGTGAAATGATGAGGATCAGTGGATTTTAGGCATAGAAACACTGGACAGGTGCTGTTGCTGGTTAAAGCTGGCATGCAACTTTCAACCTTGGGAGTGGCATGGGCTGACATCTACCTTGTTATCTATCCCATGGCCTTGCATAGCTCCTGGGTGCCTACAAGGAAAGGGAGGAGCTATCTATCAATGGAGGCCTTGGGAAAAGCTGAGCATTGCTTAGCAGCCTCCTCCCCTTGGCCTAATGCTTGTGGAGCAAGTATTCAGCTCATTGGGTCTCCTTTCTTGCTTTTTCTATGGGGTACTTGTCTGCCCAGAGGCTGGCTCTTGCTGGGTAGCTGTCCCAGCCTTTTTTCCTGAGCTTGGACACTTAATGCAGAGGATATTATTTGGGGAATGGAGAGCAAGGGCATACTGGGACTCAGTCCTTATCACAGAGAGGACAAGTGTCCAGTGTGTCCCAAGGGGTTAGAGAGATGCTACCTTGTTTAAATTTGAGGGCCGACACCATGACCCAGGGATGGAGGCCTGGTTGCTGGAGCCCAGAGATGAGAGCCTGCCTCTCTCATTGCATGACCTGGGGGAGTCTTGGCTCTGTGCCGAGCTCCTCTTTCTGGCTCTGTTAAAAGGGAATAATTGCAGTAGTGCCTCCTGGGATTATTGGGAGGATTAAATGAGATGAGACCTGTATAAATTGCCTGCATAAGGCCTGAGGTTGGTGTTCAGTAAACACCAATTCCCTCCTAATGCTCTGACCCAGCCACGACTTTTCCTCAGTGTCTCTTAAGGCTATTGGTATTTTCAGCTACATAATTTCTTAAGCTGGTGAATTCCTTGAGAGAGGACCCTAAATGACCTTTTCATTTTCAGCTTTTATACCCCCCCCCCCAG
This sequence comes from Peromyscus attwateri, assembly GCA_902168425.1. Lineage (NCBI taxonomy): Eukaryota > Metazoa > Chordata > Mammalia > Rodentia > Cricetidae > Peromyscus > Peromyscus attwateri. The sequence goes on from CABHPP010143455.1 coordinate 6,153, forward strand.
TTATAAAAGGAATGCATGGCTACAAGGAACATGGGTTTACTTTTAAAATGTAAAACAGAAAGAGGCCAATGCATGCTTATTACGTAAAACATGGAAGGTGTGGAGAACAAGAAGCAGAGGGAAACCCTCCCGAGCCCCACGGCATTATTTCCTTCTGTCTTTTTCTCCTTCTGTATTTATAAAGGAAGAGGGCTCTCATCTGTTTCATGCTCCATATTATTGGCTTTTTCATGAAACCTCCATGAACTAATTGTAAACATTACTTCTAGTGCCTGCATGTGTTTTCCGATATACACTTTAAAAGAAAAAAAGAAATAGAATCATTTATGTGGAGATATGCATGCTTAAATATTTCTGAAGAAAACAAGAAGCTCTCCGTGATTGGATGTGCTGGCTCTAAGATTTATACCTATGATTTCCTCGGAATAGTCTTACAAACTCCTTACAAACACTGTCTTTTAGGATAGTATGTCGGATGTGTGCTTTATGAGGGTCTGAAATGAATAAACAACAGCACGGGACAGTTAAGGCTCTAAAATGTTGCATCTTGGATGGTTGAAGTTTGCATTAACATGCTCTACAAGACAAATATGAGAAAAGATACTAATTTGTTGAAAAAGTCAACTGTTTTTCAGCGCTTGCTCAAGCAGAAGATTATGTAAATGCATAAAAGAACTGGCTGCACGTGAGTCTCCTTTTACAGAATTATCTTTTGCTGTGAGTAGAAGATGCGAGTTAGTGGATCGGCTGTAGATGTATCTGTCACATCAAGGGAGGATAACGGTTTAAGGGAGCGGCAGAGGAAGGCTAAGTACACGAGATGCTGTTCTTTAGCCACCGGAAGCGCAAGAAAAAGACAAGGTTAAAGGGCTGGGGATGCAGACAGTTGATAGAGCGCTTGTCTCGCAGGCGCAGAGCCCCGGGTTTGACCCTCAGCACCACACAAACCCGGTGTGGTGATGCACACCTGCCGTTCAAGCACTGGGGAGATAGGGTAGGAGGAGCAGAAGGCTGAGACTATCCTCAGCTACAAAGTGAGTTTAATGCCAGCCTGGGCTACACGAGACCTTGTTTCAAGAGAGAAGAGGTGGTGGTGGGGGAGACAAAGTCAAGAGTGGTGATATGGTTGAGTACACACCTATGTGTGAGGCCCTGAGCCCAGTGCTCAATACCACATTAAAACAACAACAACAGCAACAAAGCTAAAATTTCCTAAGTGTAGTTGATTGTTGACAGAATGATACAGGAAGCTTGTAGATAGCCACTTCTGAAGGTCTGACAGACTTATCCCCTCTCCTTCCTGGTGGGCACCCTGACACTCACATTGCCACACTGGTGGTGGGTTCTGCTAGAGGGCCCTCGTCCCTGACCACTGCTTCCTCTTTTACTTCTGCTCAGAATTAAAGGGTTCACTGAGGCCACATCCTGGCATCCCTGAGGGCATCTTCTTCAGGATACCGAGGACATTGCCAGGGGCTCTGAGTGAGCATGACATTCATGCCATCAAGAAGGCGTGTCTAGGTCCACTGTCACCATCGCGTCACTCAGCTGTGTTCGTTTTCTCTTGGAATAGAAACACTTTTTTACTTCATGTTTAGTTGGTTAAAGCAGCGCACACTTGTCATTTGATAACTCTGCAGGTCCCGAGCTGGACATGGACTCACTGGGCAAAGGCCCAGGTGTTGGCATGGATGGTACCTTACGGTTACCCCGGGATAGAATTGTGTCCTTACCCACTTTCCCAAATGCTGCTTCTTCCTCGGCTCTGGGCCCCAAGATTCTTCTCCAGAACTCCTAGCAGTGAGTCAGGTCCTTTTCATGTAGTGCCATCTGACCCCGTCTCTCTCTTCCAGGGGTAATCAAGAGTGGCATTCCTATTTTAAGGTTAGCTGATTTGAAAACGTCCCTCTGTCAGTGGTCTGTATTCTCCTGTGCCGCGTAGCCAGCTGGGTCATAGTTCTGGTGACTAGGACACGTGGGGGGGGGGGGGGGTCTGTGTGGGCCACTGTTGTGCAGCCTCTGTGTGCCTGCTACAGCCAGAGCATGTTGTCACTCTGGGCTCTCTTTCCATTTCATGAGGTTTCTGCTTCCTGCTGTCTTGCTGTGTCTCATCCAGGCTGGCTTGACTAGCTTGGGATGCCTGGCTGGGTTTTCATTCCACAGGAGTGTTCTACAGGTGTCACAGTGTGGGCCTGTGGGGCCTCTACAGAGTCACCTGTGCTCTGGGATGGCAGATGGCTCCTCTTCTGGGCCTGGAAGCTGCTTGTACATAAGGAAGTGCACGGAGGAAACTGTAAGTCCCAGCCTCCTTTCCTACCCAGGGAGTCTCTCTCCCAGAGGCTCACCCTCCAGCTCCCAGCTTCCCCATGCCTATTTAAAGCCCTTGCTGTGGTCAGTCTTGCTTTGGTTCCCTGGGCTAGAGAGAGCGATGCTTTTCCTGGCCCCTCAGCACCGTTGCCAGTGATGCTTCAACCCCAAAGATGTGTGGGAAGATGGCAGGTGCACAAGGTTCCTTGCTAGACTCTGGCTAGGTACCAGGAACTGTGTAATCCCCTCCCTGGATTCCTCTCAGGCTTTGGGGTTCTTCTCCACTGATCATTGGGATCATGTCACTGCATGTGCACACACATACATGCCAGCATTCCTGCGAACATACACATCTAAATGCGTACATGTGAGTCCATACCCTTTCTAATCTTATAGGCTATGTGCGTGGCCCATCCATCTCCTCCTGTTTGGGGTTAGACTCTCATAGTTTCTACTTTTCCCTGCTCTGCTCTCCAGATCGGCATGTGGGACTTACCTGACAGCGTACCAGAGGGTGTCTTATGCCAGATATGTAGTAGGAGGCCACAGTCTAGTGAGGCTCTCCACGCTGTCTCTGAACTGCTGAGTCCGCACTGTTCGGACATCCTCCAACTCCCACAATGACACTGGGGCCATTTCTCCTGGATTCTCTTGGAGATCTGTATGGCTGTCCCTCAGTCCTCGAAGCCACAGCCTGCAGGCAGGGCAGAGAGACAGTTACAAATCTTGTAGCTGCCAGGTCAGGACCCAGACTTTGTTCCTTCCACACTGTTGTCTTCCCTCTCAGTCATTCCCCTGTTAACGGTTTGTGCATGGAATGTCCCCCACGTGCCCAGGGCTTCTGGGGGCTGGTGGAACCTGTAAGAAGTGGGGTGTCAAGTGGGATATCTTCAGTGCTTGAGTGTGCTCCCAAAGAGAGAACTGAGTCCTCTCCTCTTTCTCTTTCACTTCACGGCCAGGAGGTGAGCCGTGGAGCTTCAACCCTGTGTTCCTACTGTGATGCTCTGCCTCACCCCAGGCCTGAAAGCGACAGTGCCGGCTGCAGACCCTAGGAAACCCTGTTCCTTATAAACTCTTTATATCAGCCTCTTGTAACCGTGACGAGGCTGGCTAACCCAGTTCTCTAGAAAATAGTGTTGACGCAAAAGTTAAAATGTTGGGTCTGGGCTGGCGGTGGTGGCTGACACTTTTAATCCCAGCACTCGGGAGGCAGAGGCAGGCAGATCTCTGTGAGTTCAAGGCCAGCCTGGTCTACAGAGCGAGTTCCAGGACAGGCACCAAAACTACACAGAGAAACCCTGTCTTCAAACAAACAAACAAACAAACAAACAAACAAAAATGTTGTTTAATCCAATACTTAGATGTGACTTCTTTTGAGTTTTCTACCCAGGGCCATGCCAGTGAGAGGCTGGGGTAGTTGGAGGAGATGGGGGAGATGCTGGTGTAAAGAGATATAATTAGAGTTGAATAAGAGGAGTAAGCTCAAGAGATCTGCTGTACAGGGCTGGGGAGTACAGTTAGTGGTGTTCCATTGTATTGTGAAAGGCTAAGTGTTCTAATGCAAACATTTTTGGGTGATGCATTGTGTGATTAGCTATATTTAATCATTCCTCAAGGTATATGAATATAATAACTGCAGAGTTTTATATAACAGTAAGACAAAACAAACAAAAACGATCCTGTTCCGGGCCTGGTCACCAGTGGGGCCACCAGCGGTGACACACCTGTGCTAGACTTCCCACAGCCTCAGCCCTCGGGCCTGTCTCTTCTTTCCCTGTCGCTGTGATGTAATAGTGACAAAAATCACCTTATGGGGCAAAGGGCGAGTCTGGCTCACAGTTGATAGTCCATCCTGGTGGGGAGGCCGCAGGGGCAGGAGCTTGAGGGAGCTGGTCATGTGCTCTGCTGTCAGGAGAGAGCAGCTCACGCAGGCATGCTTGCTGGGGCTCCGCTGGCTCGCTCACTCGCATAGCACAAGTCCTGCCCACAACTAGAAAGGCTTTCCCTACATCAATTAACAGAATCAAATCAACCCTCACCATCATGCCCAGAGGCCCATCTCCCTAGTGATTCCAGATTCTGTCAAGTTGACAATTAACATTAACCTGCTGCTGGCTGGTGACAGCCCTTTCTCTGGGGGTGCCGGCCTCTCCCACAGCTTGTCAGTGTCCCGTTCTCGGGGTCTCCCTTTTCCATCTCTAAACAGTTTCTCATTTCATAGGCGGTGGAAAGACCTTCAGGACACTTTCCCTGTGTCCAGAAGCACAGGCTGGCGGCTGGGAGTGATCAACAAGCCTTTTCTCATGTTTGTGGGCTGTGGGTGGGGCAGGTTCCTAGGGGGTGAAGCCCGCGATGATCCCCCGCTGGCCTTCACGTCCTCAGTTACATCAAGGACACTGGCCACCGCCAGTCCTGCCTTTCCAGTTGGCTGCCCTCACATTGTCTTTGCCAGAGCCCACCGAGGCAGCCAGCACCTGCAGAGGCAGCTCCACCTGCCCTGCACCTGCTCACAGCTGCTGTGCCCTGCCTGGCTCTTGTACTCTGTCCAAGAATAGACAGTAGCCTGGGAGCTGCCAGGGAGCGCTCCTTCAGGTGGACTGAGGCTGCTATCCATGTTCAGCTGTAACTCTGGCTGTCTCTCTCAAGCTTTCCACACTGCCAATGGGGTGATGATGCCGAGGCCAGCTATGGGGTGGTTAGGAAATGTACTGAAGGCCTAGGTTGGGGCAGACACTGGGCAGATGCTGGGTGGAGAAAGTAAGAGTGTTGTCGTGGTCCCCAAATCAGCTCTAGGCCTTACCCTGTACTGTCCTTGTGGGCCGCAGCCCCTGTCCCATATCTGGTGGCTAAGGCTTGTGACTTGAAATTGAACTTCAGCCTTCCTGGGTGTCCCAGGAGAATAGGGAAGGAGGTCAGCGCAGACACCATGGCTCATATGGAGGCAGTTTGGAGCCATCTGTGCAGGCCTGGGCTCTGGGCACTGGTGGCCTATCATTGCTTGATATTTTAATCTTACTGTAGCCATATTTACTCAGAGTACAGAGTGGCTGGTATGGGCCTGGCCGTCCCAGCCCCCATAGGAGCTGACTATGGGCAAATACAGGTCTGTTTGGTGTTTGGAGGTAGGTCTGGGTCTGAATCTTGAATGTTAAGCCTTGTATCTGAACCCCCACCCCCACCCCCAGACTCACACTTGGTGGTGCTTGGTTGTCAGTGTGTGGTCTTTGTGGAAGTGAATGATTCTGAGAGCTGGGATCCTAAGTGCGGACGGAGCCACAGTAGCCTGGTGTCCGTGGGAGATGGTGCGAAGTAGGAGACGGGACTTAGTGGGAGGAGATGGGTCACTGCGGAGGATGCACATTTTGTCCCAGCTCCCTTTCTCTGCCTCCTGCCTGCCTCGGGATGAACCACTTAGCTCTTCCACACAGTGCCTTCCAGCATGCTCCACCTTACCATGCACAGCTCCAGGGGAAACAGACTGAAAATCTGAAATAATCTGAAAATAATGAACTGAATGAAATGAAAAAATCTGAAATAATGAACTGAAGAAAATATTTCTTCCCTCAGCTGGTTTCTGCCAGGCGTCTTGCCACCACAGTGAAAGCCTGAGATCCCAACTCGGACCAGCTGGCTGGCTGGTCTCGGAAAGGTCACTTTCCTCTCTGGGCCTCACCTCAGCATCTGGGAACAGGGCTCCCTCTCTCTGGCCCCGCTCCCGCTCTCAGCTTCCTGTGGTGGCCTCCTGCTCATTGCAGAGGGTGACCCTCAGGATCTTACTGACCTGGGGTCACACACGTTCTTCTGTCTGGCTGGAAAAGGCTGTAGGCTGGTGCCCCCCTGGGCTCTGAGCCCGGCTCTGGGCTGGGTATGGCTCACGGTGCCTTGCAAGAAGAGGCACGAGAGTCGAGAGTCTCTCTCTCTCTGCTTTGTAAGGATCTGGTGAGAGGTGGCTATCGACCAGCCGGGAAAAGGGCCCTCTCAGAACACATGATGCTGGCACGTCCTTGGGCTTTGAGCCTCCAGAGCTGTGAGGAAACATTTGTGCTGCTTAAGACATGCAGTCTGTGGCATGTTGTGACAGCAGCCACAGTCATCTCTGCCCTCCCAGGGCCTGGGTGCCTGAATCTCTCAATCGAGACATTTGGTCCAGAACGTCTTTGGAGTGGATGATCTGTGTCCCTCAGGGATGGGTGACACACATTTATGACCCAAGTTTATGCTGAGGTTGTCTTTTTGCCACGGCCTTTGAATGTCTGAAGGCCGTTACTGTGATCCTTGCAGGTTTTCTGGCTCAGACCCTGGCCCTGTAGTATTACCTGAATATCTTGCTGACATGCTATTTGTCAGTGTTCCTCTTAGCACCCAGGAGTCCTGGTGTGCTTTGTCAGAGGACTTAACTTGCTGAGCCTCAGCTTTCGTGTATGAAATGGGGGATACTGGTACCTTTGTTAATCGGTTGTCTTAAGAACCAAATGAATTATTGGCCATGGAGAACTGGTCTATTTCTGTCACCAAGGAAAGACCAGCCATGGTTATTGTCCTCCTGATGTCACCTGACCACTGCAGAGGGATGGGATGACCCCTGGCTTTTTGGACACCCCATTGATAATGATGAAGCCTGAATGGGTGCTGGTTCCTGTTGCCTCCTCCTGCTGTGGCTGTTTTTGAGTCTCTAGTTTTCAGGCCCTGGGACCTCCTAAGGAAGGGAGATGCACCAGACACCCCCATCTGGGGTGTTTGCAGTTGCTAACTTAGCTCTAAGAGTGGATTGTACACCGACTGCTTTAGGACCCAGTTAGTTTCAACCTTGGCCAACCTCACTCTTGCCTTCCAGAGCACTGGTTCTCCTTCCCAGCTTCAAGCTAACCCTCCAGGGACCCTCTGTTGCTTTCATTGGCCAAGGGAACAGGAATGCTCTGCAAGCTGTGTCCAGGCCCTGCCGCTGTGGTTTGACACTGGGTCACTGACCGGAGCACTGCAGAATACAGGGTTGCACCAGTACCAGTTCGAAACACACCAGGAACCAAGTGATGTTGCAGCCAGCAGAGTCTGGGGGCTGCTTCTGTCCCTTCATGGTCACATGTGTATTCCATGGAATCACAGGGTGCAAGTCTGCGAGGCCTGGGACTTAATCGCTTTTCCTTCACTGTAGAGCCTCATGGACATTTCCAAATAGCACTTGGAGCCTATCCAAAATCTTACTGTAGAAAAGGATATGGTGGGCCGTGGACTAGTGAAGTGGTTTGAAAGGGAATGGCCCCCATAGGCTCATATGTTTGAATACTTGGTTCCTAGTTGGTGGAACTGTTTGGGAAGGATTAGGAGGTGTGATCTTGTTGGAGGAGGTGTGTTATCCAGGAAAGATGGGCTTTGCGGTTTCTAAAGCTCACGCTGTTCCTACTTAGCTCTCTCTGCCTCCCAAATATAAGCTCTCAGCTACAGTTTCAGCACCATGCCTCCCAGCCTGCTGCCATGCTCCCTGCCGTGATGGGTCATGGAACTATGAGCTCCAAATTAAATGCTTTCTTTTCTGAGTTGCCTTGGTCATGATGTTTTATCATAGCAGTAGAAAAGTAACTAAGACAGCTGGGCGGCACTTGCTCCATCACAGGCTCCTGGTCTGTGCTGTTGAAGGGTGGAGGTGTCTATTTACATATCATGCCCAGAGCGTTATGTGCAGTGAGTGTCTCAGGACAACTCCAGGCCCAGAGAGCAAAGGCTTGGAACCACTGGCCTGACCCAGCCTGCTCTGCTGTTCCCTGCTTCGCATCTTCTTCTGCCGTGCCCCTCCCTAGCCCCTAGGTTGTCCTGCTCTCCTGTTTTCATCCCATCTCTCCAGCCCTAGCCTGGATTCCTGCGGGCATGTCTTCAGTGCTCATTCTCTCTGCCCTAGCCTCTAGCCCAGGGCCTATGCAGCCGCTAGACTGTCTGAAAAACCAATCTGATCACCTCTCCCGCAGAAACCTTTCAACGGTTTCTCACTGTCGTAAGAATAAAATACAGACCCCTTACTGGGGCCAGCAAGCCCTAAATACCTTGGCCAAGGCTGACTTTGCTACTTTCTCCCTTGTCATAACTCTTGACTGTGGTCACATTGACCTTTTCCTGTCCCCCCAACAGGCCAAGCATGCATCTACCCCAGGATCTTTGCACACACACTGTTTACAACATAAAAGGCCTTGTGAATGATGGACACCTCACTTTAGCTATGCCTCAACTCTTATCTCCCTGAAAAGGCTCCTCTTAGCTCTTCAAGTGTGGGCCTTTAAGTATGGGGATAGGGACTTCTCTGTCAAAGCCTTCTTTTTCTCCTTGGCATGCTTGTCTCCCTGACTTAAGTTATTCATTTAGTTGTAAAGAGTATTGGAGAACTGCCTGTCTCATTTAGTGCTAAGTATTCCAAGATTCCTGGTTGGGTGCTCAGTAAAGGTCCCAGCATGGGTGACGGGTCACACAGACATGTGCTCACTACAGCCTCTGCAAGTTTCTGCTTGTGGTCCTGCCTTGATACTCAGAACCCCTTGGGGACCTGTGGTATGTGGCTCATGTATCCTGGAAGCTTGCTGACATGGACACCTGCTGTCTAAGGTCCATTTGTAGGGGTCCTTCCAGATTTGAAGATGGGAGAGAGAATATGTAAGCTGGTTTTGTCTTTCCCGGCTCTCGCAGCAGCTGATTGCTGACCCGGGAGCTTCACGAGGCCCCACAGAAAGGACAAAGCACCATGGAGATGATGCTGACCCTCACGGACTGGAGTGAGAAAGTCCATGGCCCAGGCATGCTGCATTGAGCGTGTATAGGCAGAGACGGTACTGCTGTGTGGGCCTGTGTGCCAGGAGCTGGACTTCATTCTCCTCTTCAGCCTAGGAACCTTTTGGTAGGCTTTGGAGTCCCCTAAGTCAAGAAGCTCCAGCCTCTACATGTGACACGTGGCTGGCACTGTTCTGTCCATCCCTCTTAGGTTAGGAGACAGAGCTTAGGCTGGGGAAAATCAGCTGCACATCTGGGTCCAGCCAGCCTGGCAGCTGCGAGTATGGTGGGTCACTGCCCACAAGCTCCCACCAGTGCCTTCCCCACTGGGTGCTCCAGGAGCTGAAGAGCTGTGCTCCCATTCAAGGTAAAGTCAGCTACCGGTGCCACCCTCCTCTCAGCTTCTGGGAGAGCAGGGGCTGAGACCTACTGGGGAGTAGGACTAGAGGTGTCAGAGTGGTTCATGATCAAAACTCCCCCAGGAGAAGGCTGCCTGAGCACAGCTGGGGCTGCAGTCTGGTGTGATAATCTGCTTAGCTCCTGCCGAGACATTAGCACCATTAAAGAGAAGACAGTGAGGTCTGTGATATGATGGGCACCCACTGATGGGCACCATCGACTGTTCCTACGAGCTCTGGGGGCAGGGTGGCCTCTCTTCTGGAACACTGTTGGCACGGACATGCCCATACTCCCGGACATCTTCCTGACATCTTTGTCTGACTAGGCCTTATGGCTCCTGCCACTTCAGTATAGCAGCGCCTATGCTTGGCATTCAAGGCCTGATGGTCTGTCCCCAGTTGAGTGTCTGGTTTGTTTCTTACTGTTCCCTGGATCCACCTGCATACCCTGGACCTTGGACCATGCATCTTCTACTCTTCAGGAGGCTTCACTGGACAGTGCTTCTCCTTCTCCAGGGCTGGAGCTACCTCATTGCCACTGCTCTGTCCTCTGGATCGTATTTCACTTGGTGACTGTCAGCTCCTTCAGAGTGCCTTTGATGTCTCTGAGCACCAGCACCATGAACTCCACACTGGGATTCACAGGGCTCTAGGCCCTGGCATCTGCAGAGATGGACCACATGTCTGTTGTCTGTGTCTATGCAGCTCTGTCTCTAATGCATACACACGTGGACCTGCGCACATGCATTTGTGCACTTATGGGACCAGGTGAGCTTGCTGAACACCTGTAGATGTGCTCATAACCTAGTGATGATTGAGTTTGGGGAGGGTCATTGCCCCAGAAACACCGTTCCCAAGGGAGCCTAATTGGTGACATGATGCTGAGGGCCCATCAGGATTGTGGAACAGGTAACTAAGCCTTGGCTTCCTGGACTGGATGGAGTGTCTGGGCCTTTCATGGCCCATAGGAAATTCCACGTGTGTGCTCTTTGGAACAACCAATCAACCCATATGAGGACCACCTGCCCTCCGCTCCTGCCTTTATTCCATGCAATCTGACAGGGATCTGAAAACATCCCCTCAGTCATCCTTGCATTGGAGGGGTCAGGAGCTCTCATCCTGGCTGGGCAAAGAGGGATGTTTAATAGGCTGTGCAACCGAAGAGGCCAGAGACTGTGATCTTCTGGCATGGCTGGATTCAGGGCCTCAAAATGTATTCATCTTCCAACTCTTGCCCTGCTATCCCCTGGATGGGCTTCCTTCTTGGCATCACCCTGGCTGCTGCAGGCTGATGTCTACTAAGCTCAGCCTGCTGAGCTCTCATGGGTGGTCTTTCTTCATGGGAGGAAGGGGATTATGGGGGATTATTTACCATAAACCTCCTCAGGGGCTTATGACTGCGGTTTGTATGGCAAGGGACTAGTCAGTTCTTCCCAAATCAACTGGCGTGTTGGAGGTGTGCAATGCTCTTCTTACTGGCCAGGCTTGGCCTGAGTGTTAAGAGGGGGTACAGCAGAACTGGGCAGAGCACCCAAGGAGAAGAGGTTACTGGTGGGCCCATGGAACAGCAATGTGGCCTCACCTGAAGTGGTGTGCAGCATGGCATTTCTCTGACTGGGCACTGGGCATGGGCCATGTCGAGTTAAAGGGGAGCAGATGTAGAGTCCTGGGATACCCCTGGCCGTGGGAAGTCTCTTCTCTGTGGGATCTAGGCGACCCAGATGTGCTGCCGTGAGACCTCTTTTGGGGTAGGCAGGGCTGGCAGTTAGGGAAACACAGATGTTGGGACTCTGGAGGTGGGCAGATAAAGATGGCCTTGGGAGCAGAGACATGGTGCTAGCGTGTGGGCCAGGAGGCATTGCGAGGGTCATTTGGGGCACAGTCAGCTGAGCAGTGGGGTTGGAGTGGGGGCAGGGAGGAAAGTAGAGGGCATGGGCACCCACCTAAGAGCTCCGATCCCAAAGAGCCCTGTATGGGTGGGATCACCTACCCTCTCCGAGTCCAAGTTCTAACAGCAGACAGTCCAAACGCTCACTGCTGCATGAGCTCCCTTAGGAACCCCACATGCTAGGACCTGCCTTACACCGTGAAGCCCATGTGAGGTGCAGATCCATTTTCAGGACAGGGCGCTGGGTCTTGGCCTCACATCCTCGTTTCTCACTTCATATTGCAGCTGCAACCCTTGCTTTTGGCCCTGACTTTGGCCTCCCCATCTGAGTGACTCTTTCCTATCTTGGTTCTCCTCTCCTGAATGGGTCCATCCTGGTAGCTCCCTGCAGATTCCAAGGGATAAAGAGGAGCCCCGAGAGGCTAGATCTTGCCTCTGCTTGTCCTCGTGATCCCGAGGATACTGCCCAGGGCTAGTCCTGGGATTACTTCCAGGGCTGCTGAGAAGCCCAGGACAATGGACTACCGCAGGAACCAAAGAGGCTGCCTTGTTGCAGGGATGCCTCCCCCGACTAACTATGTGTCTAGTTAACTGTGTTGAACTATAACAGATCAGATGAACACAGAAAGAAGGTGTCATGGTCTAGAAAGAAGTCTCTCTGGCCAGTAAGAGGCCAGGCGCTGAGAGGGCAGCTTCCAGCCTGCAGATCCCACTCTCAGGGACATGCCATGTCCAGTAGTGACTAGGGCCAGGTTCTCCTGGCTGTCTGCCCTGTACACTACAGCCACAGAGCAGGATATGGCATACGTAGCAAAGCCAGTCCAGAGAGTGACATGTGCCACCAGAGAAGGAGGCCAGCGGGCTAGTAATCTAAACTACTCAGGAGGCTGAGGCATGAGGACTGCCAAGTTCAAGGTCAGCTAGACAACTTAGTGAGACTTTCAAAAGGTAAAGAGGGCTAGGGGATGTGGCCCAGCAGTGGAATGCTTAGCACTGCCGAAGCCCTGAGTTAGGTCTCCAGTGCTGGGTGCGTGTCGGGATTTCTGCAGGGCCAGTGCCCACCCTAGTGGCTATCTCCCACCTCCCATGCCTACAGCGGCCTGGTCCCCCATGGAGAGAGGGGAGGAGCAGGCCGTAGGCTATTCTAGGAATGCTCGCTGGCTACCCTGGTTGAGCGCTAGATGAGAGCTACAGATTTATCCGTCTAGCAGTGGTAGGTGCGCTAGCCCCAGTTCCGTCTCTTTGCTGCCTTAGGGACACTCTCCTCGTCTGTCTTACTGGGCTGCTCTCAGAGTCTCTGTACGATGCCTTCTGTGAAGATGGTATTGGCTTCCAACAAGGGAATCTTCGTTGCATATGACGTCACAGCCTGGGTCCTTTCTCCACCCATACCAGAGCCAGAGATAAACGCTCGGGTGGTCTGTGGCACATGCTCTGTGGAATGGGTAGTGTGAGCAGGGTGGGAGAGAAAGCCAGGCATGGGTTGAGCTGATCACTGTCATAGGCAACTGGGGTACTTTGCCACAGCGGCCCTCCAGGGAGCCACGTATGGTGCTCCTCCTCTTGGATTGTCCATCTAAGTGAAGAAAGAGAAGGTACTCACTAGCTCACTAGTGCTGGCCAATGGCTTGAGATTCTCTTCCCAGACGCTCCAGGTTTAGGCAGCAGTTTGGTGCTGTTCTTGGTGAACAGAGGTAAGGTGTTGCCTGATTCACCTATATATGCAGCTCAGCACCACAGCAGCAGGTCAGAGTGAGCAGAGTAGATCTATGGGGGCCACCAAAGTCTTGAGACCTGAATTCTGCCAGGCCTGGGAGAAAGATCTAATGAGAGGACTTCAGGCGTCAGGACAGGGGCTTCTCAGGGTGTGGAAATCATGTCCTCCAAGTGTTTCTGGACCTAAAAGAGGCTGCTCTAGGAGGGCCTTCTGCTTCAATTTCTCCGTGACATCAGGTAGTGTTCCTGGAGTCAGGACCTCAGAGGTAGCAGCTGGCTCTTGCCTCATACCTGATCCTCCCACAGACTTCGTTTGGTGTACGCTCATGGAGGGCTGTGGGAAGGGGAGGGTGGTGTGAGGCTCATGAGTGGCCCTTGACACCAGACAGTGTTTGGCTGAGTGGAATCCCTCCTCTGCCTCTCGCAGCTCTATGATTCATTGCATGTTCCCTTAGATTTTGAGCCTCAGTTCAAAGTCTGTGAAGTGGAATTCCCGTGTCTACTTTGAAGAAGGGTTTTGAGAGCCCAAGGGAATATCCATTGCATGCACACAGTACACGGCCATTCATTCCCTATCCACGTGTCTCTGAGGGGTTGGACCTGTCACCAGAAACTGTGCCTGGCGGGTGTGGGTACAACAGGCTCCTGCCTTGGCTTCAGGGAGTTAGACAAGGGTCAGAATCCAGGCTTCACCTAGCAAGCCTGCTGGAACAGGCCTGGACAGCCAGACCCTTGTATGAGGAGCTTCCTGGCTGTGCTGGCAGTGGGTAGGACTAGCCAGTCCGTGGCCTTTTTTTCACGCTGGAGAGGTAGGATGCCGAGGGTCGGGCTGGTCACATGGCATCGTTCCCTGGCTCTCTGTCGCTGTGTGACTAATGAGGCTACCACTTCTCCTTCATCACAGCCGCAGATGTGCCCCCCCCCTTTTACAAGGAGAAGAAAACGTTTTTCCATGGGTCCCCCCATCCCTGCCTCCTCCATCCTGGGTAGAGCAAATCCCTGTCCCTGTCAGGGCCATCAACTGTCATTTGGTCTTCCTCCGTTCCTCGGCAGTTCTCCCTCAGCAGACACAGGGCTCTGGGGCTCAGTGGAGGACGCGGGAGCTGGGTAGGCTTCAGTAGCTCTGAGACTGGGATTTCCAGAGGATGCCCTCACATTTGGGTCGTGTGGCCTTTCACTTAAGGGCCTTGGCCACCAGGCACACCCACCGGAGCTCCGTAAAGAGCCTTCACTTCAAGACCGGTCTCTTCTCATCTTATCAGCAATATGGATCAGTGGGTAAAGTGTGTTCTAATTCACAATTTTATAGAAATTTAAAAAACCTTCGAGATATTGGTTTTCTTTCCATTAGTGAGACGGCGGCAGGCAGTGAAGCCCACTGTCTCTTTCTAATCGGATTTAAATTGTTTTAATTATACAGCCCATATTCTCCCAGTAACATACTATCTCTGTGAGTTAATGGGCTTTGAAATCTTCCTTTGTTCTATACACTGTAGATACAGATTTTTTTGGGGGGTTAGATGATTTATTTTATATATAGAAATACAGAAGATGAGCCACAGCTTAAGCTGAGTATCGGGAGGTTCAATTATGTTCAAAGAAGGCAGAGTGTCTGAAGAAACTCCAGCTTGAGGATCTGGACTTTGCCGAGCAACTTAGGATGTGCCAAACACTGTTGTGTGAAGGCCTTCCTTGGTCCTTCAGTGATACTTACTACTAGAGGGGAGTTCAGGGGCCGGGGAGCTGGCTCAGTGGTTAAGAACTACTGCCCAGCCTAAGGACCAGAGTTTGCATCTACAGAAAGCAGGTAATGCCAGTGGGTGTGACAGCTGCCTGTAATTCCAGCCTCAGGAGGCAGAGATGGGGGTACCCAGAGCAAGCTGGCTAGCAAGACTAGCCATATCTGTGAGCTCTAGGTTTGATTGAGAATCCTTGCCTCAGTGAATAGGTAGAGAAATGACTGAGGATGATTTCTGACATCAACCTTGGGCCTCTACATGTGTGTGCACCTATGTGCACACTCACCCACATATGAGCCCATATACATGTATGCACATATGCATACACACACATCCCACTCCCCCACATGTGGGGAAAGAGAAAGGGAAGTTCAGCTGGATGGCGGCGGAAGGATTGTTGCGGGTTTGAAGCCTCCTGATGTATATAGTGAGTTCCAGGTCAGCAACATAGTAAGACCCTGTCTCAAAAAGCAAAAACAACAAACAAAAAGCTCAAGAAAGTTAATTTGTCCATTCATCCATGCATTCATTCATTCACTCATTCATTTATTCATTCATTCGTTCATTAATTTACCCACAGCAGCCTTGGCCCTGATCCTGGACATTTTTGGGAAAGCCAATCTTTATTCTTAAAGGACTTGTGCTTTCTAGAGGGACAAACACACACGGAACTCACAGACTTTCCAGTTGTCAGTGGCCACGGGATTGGCTCCTGGGCAGGCTGCCCGGGGCTTTCCCGCGTATCCACCCCCCATGGACACTATAAAATGAAGAGGGGTGCATCCCTCCCCACCAGGATGCCACTGCGTAGGGAAGCAGCAGGAGCTCAACAAGGCTTCCTGGAGGTTGGGCTTGGCCTCTCTCAGGTCTGCCCTCCCCTCTGTCCCGGAAGCCTGGTCTGCCCTGGCTGAGGATCAGACCCATGTCCTGACCCTTCCTGCCTGCTGCACCACAGACCAGCCTGAGGGTTGCAGGCTCCTCTCTAGAATCCACTAGGGCCCATCTAACCTCTTCTTGGCGGGACTGTCCCAATCAGGCCAACTGAGTCAACAGAAAAGGCTCCTAGTGGTTGGTGGGCAAGATCCCTAACTCCCCCCGCCCCCCCCCCCGCCATGTTGGTGAGGAGGATGGGCGTCAACTTCCGTTTTCATCGTGTTTTTCCTTGGTCACTGGCTTTGGACTGAGGCAGCGGACGCTGATGACCAATGCTGGTGACATGTGACCTTTGGGAGTTGCTTATCCAATCTGGTTTCTTATGCTGGCTGTGACATTGTAAGGATCTGTATGCCCCATCTCGGGAGAACATGCTGTCCGGTGTGGGGACCAATCAGCCCCCCCCTTCTCCAGCACTCATTTCTTGTACCTCTTCTGGGTCTAGAGCCCTTGTTGGCTAAAACTTTCATCAGTGCTATGGGGGAAAGAACAGAATTTCCCAGGGCCTCAGGAACAGGCAGGAGTGGGCAAGGTTGAGAAGATCAAACTGATCCCTGTGTGGCAAGGCCTCCTTTCATATCATGATGGACCTAGAATTAGTGTCCCAAAGTTGGACCCTATTGTGGCCTCACTGGCTGAGATTCCCCGTGGCAGACTCCGGGACCTAGCCCTCTAAATCAAGGCTCCTTGGGGAAAGGATGTAGCTCAGAGATCTGGAGGCCTCCAGCCCAAACTTCTAAGCTAAAGTCCCTTTGTGGGCATAGGGAGTGGGGGCTGGGCCTGCCTCCACCTGATCCCCGCTGCTGGGGCAGCAGCTCCCCAGATGCTGAGCCTGCAATGAGGGACCACAGATTGCAAAATGTGAGTGAGGTTTCACCACACATGGTTTCTTACCATGTGTCTGTCTGGCATTTCCAGCTGGTGAGGAGAGGCACAGCCTTGGAAGAAGCCGAGAGGAGCTGATGCTCAGGCTGCAGGATGGACATGTGTTGGGACCACAGCGGAGCCAGCTCTGCCTTGCTTGTGGAGGGGACCGTGGGCACAGGGTCGCGTCCTTCTTCTGGTCTCCTCCGTCAGCATTCTGTCTTGTGTAGGGGACGGCAGAAGCCCTGGGGCCGCCATCAGCACGGCTGTCTGTTGCAGTTGGCTCACACTGCTGGCAGCAGGAGTTTTCTGTCGCTAGAGTCCTCCTCTGTGTTTAAGGGGATTGCACTGGGAGGCTGGGCCTAGGGGTTCAGGGACAGCACCTAGAGCAGGAACTGAGGCCTAGAGGATAATAAGACTTTGCCAGGGACAGGACGGGGCAGCAATTGGGGTGGGAAAACAGCATGTGCGGAGGCCAGGAAGTGTGTGTCCCAGACAGGAGTGTGTGTGTGTGTGTGTGTGTGTGTGTGTGTGTGTGTGTGTCAGGGTTTGCTGAGTATGAGGCATGTCTGTCCTTAGGGAGTCAGGATTGGCATGGTGGCCCTGGGCTTGTCTGCTGAAACTGCACAGGAAAGACTCAGGGTCAAGGGGCAGGAAGGCCAACTCTGGTCCTAGACTAGGAGGAAAGAGCCTGGTGGGCTACCTGGAGGTAGAGTGCTAACTTCCCTCCCTCCCTCCCTCCCTCCCTCCCTCCCTCCCTCCCTCAGCCACTTCCGGTCTTTCCTGCAGACTTGTCCCTGCCAGGCAGCCTCCTTAGGTTTTCACTCCAGCTGCTCTGCCTCGACACCCCCAAACCTGGAGCTACCTCCTTCCCCTCTCCCCTTCCTCCCCATCTCTCCCTTCCTCAGTGGTTTTATCCAAATCCTACGTACAGACAGTTTCAAGAGTCCGTGGCTTTTTACAGGGTCTAGAAAACAGTAACCTCTTCCCTGCCCTTTGCCCCGCAGGTGTGTTCCTAAGGAGAGGGTGGATGCTGGGTTTTGCCCTGCATCCTTTCCGAGGACACACTAGGCTCCCACTCTTGTTACAGGTCCTAGGTGTGTCTCTCAGCAGGGACTTCCCTTAGTTTGGGCTCTGCTGCCTCCGGCCCTGCAGCCATCCCCTGCCTTTAGTGGGGTGTCATAGGCATCCTTTGGGGTTCCTGGGGAGCTGAGATCAGCACTGTGTGCTTCCTGCACGTTTGCCTCCGACCTTGCTTGTCCTGCGCTTCAGTTTCAGGTGCTTCACAGCCCCCCCCCCCCCACACACACACCAGGAGTCCTCCAGATGCTTCTGGGGTGTCGGCCACTCCTGTCCCTGCAGCTCACTCACCTCTGGCTCCGGGCAGACCTCCCGAGCCTTCCTCAGCCTCTGTTGAACTTTATCCCATTTCTTGTCACCCTGCAACATCACTGTCCACCGCTTGCCCACCACCACCCTCGGGGCACTTTAGGGAGTCAGGGATTGCTGTCTTTGGGGTCTTCTTCCTCTAGCACTGTAACAGCCACCGCAGGAGTTCAATCAGTGTGGCTTGCATGGAGGGCTGAGTACCTGAGTTGATGGTCAGGCCAAGGGTGTTGTAACCTTGTATGTAACCTTTTGGAAGGCCCCTGGTGGATTTTTTGGCAACTCTACCCGAGTTTACATTTTCCTGAGGTCACCTTCTTCCTGATGTTGCTTCTTGGTCTCTGGCTCAAGGTTGTCTGCCTCCACTTATTCTGTCGTTTTTGTGGGTTCCTCATCGGGGTGCAGCTGGCCTCCTTACCGTCCAAAAGGGTGCTCAAGGTGGTCATCCTGGAGGGTCCTGTCCAGCAGGAGGCAAAGGCCCAGCTTGCTTCCCGGTGTGCACCCTGTGTGTAGTTCTGCTGCCTGGCTCAGCCACCAGTGCAGCAGGAGCAACCCCTGGGAACAGCCAGTTAATTAGCGTGGCTGAAACGGTGTAGCAATCACCGAACCCATTCCCGAAGGGCGGGCGCAGGCCTACCTCAGCCTCCCCCAGTGAGCCCCTGATCTTGTCTGGCCTGGTCTCTGCCAGTCTTACAGCTTCTCTAACTCAATGCTGGGTCTTTCTGGCCTTCACCTTCATCCTAAGGAACCCTCTCTGGAATTCGAGACCCCAGAGGCTCCTTGGAGATGTTTAGGTATGTATGTCCACAGGGGTATTGGTTCACTTCTGAAGTACTCACTGGTGATGTGTCTGAGCCAGGCTGGATGAGGGTGTGGGGGGTATGACAGGCACATCAAGCTTGTTTCCTTGTCTCCCAAAATTAGGAGGTGAGAGGCAACTCTTTGAGGCAGCTGAGCTTTGGTATTGCCACATATCAGCTTTTTTTTTTTTTCTGTGTAGGTCTGGCTGTCCAGGAATTCGTTCCACAGACTAGGCTGGCTTTGAAGTCAGAGGTTTGCCTGCTTCTGTCTCTCGAGTGCAGGGTTTAAAGGTGTGAGCCACCATTGCCCAGTTAAATTAAAAAAAATAATTTATTCATTTTATTTATTTATTTAATTGATTTATTTGTGTGTTTTGCTGCATGTATGTCTGTGCACCACATGCATTCTTTGTGCCGCCTTTGGAGGCCAGAAGAAGGAATTGGCTCTCCAGGAACTGGAGTTACAGGTGATTGAGAACCACCATGTAGGTGCTGGGAACCTAAGCCAAGTCATCTGCAAGAGCAACCGGTGCTCTTAGCCACTGAGCTACCTCTCCAGCCCCCACAGATCATCTTTTGATCTTGAGTTGTTTGCCTAAAGTCTCAAGTTTCACTTTCCTCAATGAGATGGGATGGACACAGAACTCATGGCCAGACTAATTACAGGAACTTAGTGGATGCTGGATCTGCTGTGCCAGGAGCTGCTTCCCCAGGGTACAGCAGATCAGCTAGCATGTGCCAGTCATCAGACACTGGAGCTTGCCAGGGTGACATGTACCTGGCCCTAGAGTTCTAAGAACTGATGGTAGACTAGAAAGGAGGAAGATGAGGAGGAAGGCTACACTGGACAAAGCAATAGGAACAGGACAAGCTGGGTGGTCCCCCCATTAGGGACACCCTTTGTACTTACTTTGAGGGTGAGATGGGCCATGAGAGCAGGGAATTACCTTGTGGGTCTTGAGATGGACACATCACAGTACTCTGGTGGTGCTCTGTTATCAGAGCTGTATGCCTGGACCAGAATCTGCTTTATTGGTGAATAGTAGCCATGGCTCCTTAAGTATGTGGGACAAGATCCAACATATCCTGGCCTTTGGCAAAAGAGGATTCAGGAAAGGTCGCAGGTCTTGAGTATTTTTTTAAGCCCTGGGGACTTCAGTTTTTGCCAGATTCCCTTCATGGGTCGTTCCTTTTGCTTAACAAAAGTAACTAAGGAAACATAACATGTTCTGTAGCTCCTCCAAGGGACAGGTCCCCAAAAGACTGTCATTGGTCCAGCATGAGTCATGTGTCTATTTATGCACCAATTAGTGCTACCGAGGTCAGGATATCCTGACTGGTCCATCTGGGACCATGTTCCTATTCAAGACTGGGGCTTTTCATTGAGCCCCCTGGACTGTGTGTCTCTGTTGCTGTCTAAGAGGGTGTGGAACTGGAAACAGTTCCTAAAGGGAGGGGACAAGGCTATTAGCAGATGAACTGACAAGCAGATGGTCCTTCAGGCCCGTGCTGGCCAGCCTTCATGGGAGCACTTGCTCCCTGGCTGGTCTGACTACCCCTCACCCTTCCCGTCCTCCCCGTGCTGTGTTCAAAACTCTCTGGGTCTCTCTTAGGATGTCTCTTTGTCTTTTTGGCAGGACACCCTCTGTCACCTTTTGAGCATAGAGGAGTTTTAAAATTGGGGCTCTGTGATGATCAGCTGGCCCTGGGCATTTGGGAGCTACCTGCCTTTACAGGACAATGTCCCAGGAAATGGCTAGCCACAGAGTCTTGCAGGCACACAGAGTCTGGCTCTGCGGGGTGAGTGTATTCACACCCTCAGGCATCTGCTGTCCTGTGCTGTTGCGGCTCAGCCTGGAGGGGCTCTGGTCTCTCCGTGTAGACATCTGCTGTGGAGGACAGATTTAAATTTAGGGACTAGCTTGAGGTTGCTGAGTTTGTTAGTTGATCAGTTGGTCAGCTACGGAGTGGTCCAGGCGGTCTGCAGGATTGTGCGTCAGGAGCTTTCTAGAAATGTGTACGGATGAGCAGGTGATGCTCTCATGAAATAACATCACTGTCAGAAACAATTTATAGTCATGTTTCCATGGAGCCTTGCCTGGTTATGACTGTGGATTGCCTCCTGGCAAATGAGGTTTGTCACCTAATTATTGAGCCTTAGTACCTGTTAGGGAAACCAGCCCTGGAGGCACCTGGGTGGGGCACTGAAGGGCGCAAAGTACCTGGGAGACCTGAGGGCACAGGGAGGTTTGAGGCCAGGAACAGTTTATGACCCCATATTGGATTTCTTCTTCAGCCACTTGGGCGGCAGCATTCTGTGACCACATTTTATTTTCTCACTGTAGGGACACTCATGTTCCCAGGCCCTGGATGTCACATTGTGTTACTCCATCACCGAACACTTGCCGAAGCCTAGAAGTGTGGTTGGCTTGGAGCCAAGAGCAAGGGATTCTAGTGGAGGTGAAATTGTAGCCTGTGCCTGGCATCATGTGGGCCCTTGCATGTGTGTCTCTATGTGCCATCCTATTGTACGAGCAGTGACGATGGGCTGTTGAGATGGTAAAGGTACTTGCAACCTCATGATGCAGGGCTTGAGTTTGACTCCTGAATCCCACATGAAGGCAGAAGGAGAGAATCAACCCCACAAGGGTGTCTCACGTCCATATTTGTTTCCACATTTGTTCTACTTCCACATGTGTGCTAGGGCATGTGACCCCCCCCCCCCCCCCGCTCCCCGCCCCAGTACATTAACTGTAAATTAAAAAAAAAAATTTCTAGAAGAACAGCAAAGATATTTCCTTATCTACTGTGCTGGACTAAATCCAATGAACAAACTCTTGGGAGGGCACCCTGGCCTGTCTAGGGTGAACACAAGTTTGGAAAGGTGGGACAGCGTACAGCCCTCCTGCCCCCAGCATTGGTGATCAGCAGGTGTAACGGTGTGGGGCCCCAAGCTTCTTCTCCTCTTGGATGGAGAGGTTCCAGGAAACCACGCTCTTTTGAGAGAGGCCCCCCAAGTGCTTGCTCTGAGCTAGGTCCAGCTGAGGAGTCCATATACCCTGTTCCTTCACACTCCCCGAGGGGGGTGGTAGGATGCAGAGGGACCCTTTCATCACCTTTGTGGCTGAGGTGGGTGGTGGGGGGAAGCATATAGCATCCTGGATCGGAGCTCCACAATGCACCCCAGCTCTTCTGCATGGCCATTTGCTTGACATCCCTTCATGGAGCTCCCAAGCACCGGTCAAGGTGTCTGCTGAGTGGCTGTTGCTCACAGGACACAAGAGTGTGTGGGAAGACATCCTCGGTGCCATCTTCTCTAAGATAGGGTGGCAACCCCACTTCCAGGGATGGTGAGGAATAAAATGAGGTGTCAGCACGTTCCAAATTGAATTGGGCACACCTGCTTTTTCGCTATGCCGTAGACGGCTCTGTGGCAGGATGTCCATGACCCAGCTGGAGACTCTCGGAGACATCACCATAAATTTCAGTATTGAAGGCTCTGAGAAGTCCTGCAGTGAAGAAGCTCCTGATGTCTATAGACTCAGTCAAATGTGGAATTTTCTCTGGCCTGTGAGCCACTGCGGCACATGTAAAATTCCCTGCAGAGGGCCTGTACCCGGAGGGACGCCTCAGTAACCCCGCCTCTCTCCCCAGCTTGGAATCCTGAAGGAGGCATGGGGAGAAAGATGGCCCTAGCTGGCTCCCTGTCAGCCCTGTGGAGCTGACAGTAGCTGACATTCAGGTTTAATGGTTACAGCAGCAGAAAGTCAGGACTTAATTTTAAGAGGCAAGGAGGGATTTCTACCATGCTCTGCCAAAATAGAGGCTCATACACATTGCAGCAGGCTGTGTGGGGTGCTGTGTCGTGTGGTCGGGCAGTTTTCTGGTTAGATCCTGGAGCAAAAGGTTCTGCCTAAGCCCCGCCTCTGTTCTTTGATTGATCTGCCAGCCCAGAAGACATCAGTGAATGAGCAAGTCTGTCCTAGGACAGGTGGTCCTGCAGCCACCAGAGCAGCGGGAGACAAGCCCTGGCTGGACTCAGCAGGTTCACTCTTGTCCCCAACCTTTCTGCTTAGGTCAGGGAGTCCTCATTTCCTCTTCTGGAACATAGGAGGCATCTTGCCCTGAATTGTGTAGCCTTGAAGTAAGGACTACATCTTTATCCCCTGTGTCCCTTGAGCTCAGTGCAGATGAAAGTCAGAATTGGGTTTTGAAGGATAGCTAGGAGTTCTCACATAGACAGCAGCAGAAGGGCAGTTTAGATAGATAACGCTCTGTGGACGCCTGAAAACATCTGACGGGTGGCATGAGCCATAGATCTAGGCAGAGTGTGCTACTCACAATGGAGCACGTGACAGGAACTTCCTTAAGTCCTATCGGTCAGGGCTCTGTGCATCAGAGGAGGTGCCTGGGAGGGAAGTGTAGTGTGTACAGAGGCCTGGGCTATCCCTGCCCCCCATGCTTGGGATTTGGGGATCTGGTTCACTTCATCCTGACAGCCAGGAGCAGCGGTAAACGAGGGAGATGGAACGTGTTATTTTAATTATATGCTCTCCCCACCTAATTATAATTTTAATTGACATGTGAGCAGGCACTGTGCTCTTCTGAGCTGTGCGAGGTAATGGCAGACGTTCTCCCTGGAAAGGGGCACAGGTTGCTCTCTTCATTAGTCGGGCAGATGGATGGGCAAGGGGCTATGAGAGGCCTGGGAGGAACCCAGCATGGGGGCTGGCCTCACCATGGGCCATGTGGGGATGAAGGGTCTTTCCGGCATGGATGGAGCACAGGGGGAGAGGGAGGAGAGAAGGGGAAGGAGGAGGTGGCATGCCGGCAGCTGGCTCTGGGATGGGTTTTTTCAGGCCTCATCCACTTGTACTTTCAACAGACAGTCATGTGACACAGTGCAAGGGATTCCAGACTGGCTCCAGCCTCCTACTTTCCCTGGAAAAGCTCGAAGTCTAGAGGGAGGCTGGTAGATGTGGAAACAAGTAATCCTGACTCCTGGGCTGTATGTGAAATTAGAAGTAAGCAGCATTGATAGTGGGGAGGCTCTGCTCTCTGGTGAAGTCAGGCTTCCTGGAGGACATGCTTTGGGGCTGTAAAGTGTGAATAGGCATTGCCTAGACTCTCTAAGGTACAGAATTGAAGGCAGAGGTGGGCACTTTAAGGCAGTATTAGGAACCTCTGCAGGGGTGTGCAGGGGCAGCCTCGGAGTTTCCCAGAGGGAGGATCTGGAAGATGAGGCTGTAGATCTCGGTGGGTGAGTCTCCCCAGAGCAGGAGCCAGGCCCCGTCCTGATGGCAGGAGGGGTATTTGGAGTGGGGTTGAAATGGTGGGGATAGGAGAGTGTATGTGTGTGTTGGGGAGAGTACGGGTGGGGTTCTAAGAAAACGTATTTCTGGGAGATCATGTTAGTGATAGGTGGACTACCCATACCCATGGGGGTACACATAGAGGTGGGGAATGAGGTGGGCTATGTAACTATTGATGACACTGGGTGAGAGCAGTGAGGGTCAGGTGGCCAGGTCTAGTACCAGGGAAGGCCAGCCCTGAGGTAGGGATCAGGGAGACTAGGGATCAAGTTGGACCATGGGTTGGACTACTATAGAGGAGATGAGGCAGGGCCACTTGTCCTCTATCCATATACCCTGTGGACTCCTGGCGAATTAGTGGTCTGTGGTCATTTGCAGCCCTGTAACCATGCTCATTCTCCTAACAGGATAAGGGGGCAGGAAGGTCCCTGAAATCCTGGAATGATTGGGGTGCTTAGAACACAGTGGGATTGTCGCTGGGACCTTGGTAGGTAAGAGGGACCTGAGGTGGGCAGTAGGCACATCTGTGGCTGGCGGGGTGGACGGAGCTGGTGAGCTCCTGTCATATTGTCATTTCACGTTAGATGTGTTAGGAGCGACGGTGGGTTTCTGCTCCCCTGCCTCTTTGGTTTCCTGGTGTTGTCTGGGCATAGTCACGGGGCTCTGGGGACTCGCAGACAACCAGTCCTTAGAGCTGTGCGTGGGGTGTCTCCAGGCCAGTATTCAAATCATAGGCCCTGCGGTCATTCTCTTGACACATGGTAGAGATGGAGGGAAGGGTGGCTGGTAGTGGTGAGGACATAACAGAGCGAATGGGCCAGACTCTTATGGCCAACAGTAGCTGTGATGTGAATGTGTCATAGTTGGGGTGAGGATCTTGCTAGGCACATAGAATCCAGAGTCCTGTCTTGACCTCCAAACTAATGTTCAGAATATGGAGAGAATCTAGAGGGAGTCTTGCCCAACGAGACCTGGGCATTGAGCAGACATAAAGATGTCTGGGTCTATCTGAAGTCAGAGTTGCACATGGGCATTGCTGGAGAATTAGGAACACTTGCCAAGGATGAGCAGTGTCCCTCTTGGCCTGGAGGGACATACGGGCAGGGATCCTGCCACACAGAGAATGGATGCGTCTCCAGCTTCTCCTTGCACACTGCTTTGTGTGTTGAGCACGTACCGGTAGCTTACTTGATTTTGTCTCCCACCTTCAACCTTTAATACTTTTATTTCTTTAAATGTCACAAATAATCCACAAATTCACATCTCAGATTAAAAAAGACTTAAGAAATAATTAAAGGGAGTAAAAGTTCCATTTCTTTTCTCCAAAGGAAATATGTGATCAGGTTTATTCTTTTAGGGCATTCCCTGTGTATTTCTATTTATCTGCACACAGAATGGGATAGCTTTGCTTTGCGTTTATGTGTTTCCAGTGTGTGTATAGCGCTGACTGCCCAGACCCCGCTGTATCTTGCTCATTTCCCAAGCTCCTGCGCTGTCCTTTAGACCCATGACACTATAAACAGGATCTTACCACATGTCTCCCTGATACTGGACGTTAAACAGATTCTCTTAATAGATATTTAGATTCTTTCTGATTTTTCACAGTTGCAAACCATATTGTGATGAAAACTCTTATGCATGCCCGGGAGTATTTATCTAGGTAGATTCCAAGAGCGGAATTGCTTGGCGAGCAGCGTGCACATTGAGGTTTTTAAATAGCTTCTGCCAACATGCCCTCCAGAAATCTGAATCAATTTGCACTCCCACCCACCCATGTAAGAAGCGCACCCACTTTCTCACGTTCTTGCCAACACTTGATATTATCAGCCTTTTAATTTTTGTCAATCCGATGGATCATAGGCAGCAAGTACTTCATTGTTATTTTAATTTGCAATTCTCAAATTACTATGAGTTTTTTTGCTACCTCCATAACACATGTCATCTTAGCAGACCTTAATTGTTAATAAAAAGTATTATTGTTTGGTTTGTTTATCCGAATAGTTAGGCACAAACACAATGAACCATGGTACTCCTCCTCATTACTCAGTGGAAAGAGCAGTGGCTTGCTGAGGGAGCTGTGAGTGTTGTCTTCCTCCTGCTTCCTGTTTGTGTAAATTCCTGAGGATGCTGTTGTCAAGGGTGGCGGAGTAGCACAACACCGTCTCTGACTTTGTGGTACTTTGGGAATGGATTGCAGAAGTATAACCAGGTAACACAGTGAGACTCTTGGGCCCTCTCAGAACTGGGATGTTAGGCTGCCCTGCCTCTAGCTCCTCAAAGTAACGGTAGTACCCAGCTAGAACAAATATAAGGGGGCCAGCAAGGCATTTGTTTTCTCTGGATACTATTGGGCTAGTTTGTTGTTGTTGTTGTTGTTGTTTTGTTTATGTCAACTTGACACAAGCCAGGGTCGTCTGGGAAGAGGGACCCTCCATGTAGAACATACCCCCACCAGATTGGCCTGTGGGCAAGACTGTGGGACATTTTATTGGTTAATGATGATGTGGAAGCCCCACCCCACTGTGGGAGGTGCCACCCGTGGGCAGGTGGTTCTGGGTTATATAAGAAGACAGGCTGAGCGAGCTGTGGGGAGCAAGCCAGTAACAGCTCTCCTCCATGGCCTCTGTTTCAGATCTAGCCTCGAGGGTCCTGCTTTGAGTTCCTGTCCTGACTTCCCTTTACGATGGGCTACAACTACAAGCCGAAATAAACCCTTTCCTCCCCAAGTTGCTTTTGGTCTTGGTGTTTCATCACAGCAACAGGAACCAAACTAAGATAACTATCTTTGGAATCAATTTCTTTTTGAAACATGTTCTTGTTTGGGGGTGCCGTTTTGCTGGTTGCCTGATGGGTAGTCTGGATGTTCTTTTCTCTTGTGTCCCCCCACCTCCACCCTTTATTCTGGAAATTATCTTCAGTTGTGGCCACATTGTCTGTTGGCATCAATGCGCCTTTCAGCTTGCTGAGGACCGAACGGGTCCCACCCGCTTGGTTCATTGGCTCTCTGTTGTCTCCCAGGGGCCCTCCTTTCCTGCTTTCCTTTATGCTGTTCACTGTCTTGGTGGCACTCTCTTTTAATTTTGGTTTCCTGGACTATTTGAACTGTCTTTGCTATTTTGTTCATTTTTCCCCCTCTGATTTCTCATGTGATTCAGACCTTTTACCTTTCTTAAAACTTTCACATTTTGATTAAGAAAATGCTTGGAAATTAGCTACTTGTCCTTCCCAGTTCTACATGCAAAGGCATGTCTGTCTCTGGATGCTTTGAATACATTGCACAGTAAGGCAGGAGCATTCCTAGTAATGGCAGCGCCATCCAGGGACAGAGTGCGCCTCCTTATTTACTGGGGGTTCCTTAATGCTTTACTGGGGGTTCCTTAATGCTTTTAATAAAGTTTTTTGGGGCAGATCTTGCATATTTCTTATTAGGTTTATCCCGAGGGATTTTATAGATTTTTTTTTGCTTTTAATATGAATGAGCTTTCTTTTGGATTACGTTTTCTAATTGGGAATGCTGGCATACACGGAGGCTATTGATTTCTGTCTATTGATTTTATATCTGGGAGTTTTGCTGAACTCTCATATGAGTTTGAATAGTTATTAAAATTTTTTGGAGCTTATAGGTGGACACTCTGATTTCCTGCAGATGAATAGTTTTCTCTTGCTCTTCCCAACAGTTATCCTCTGGGACAATGCTAAATACTGATGTTGGTGGAAGATGCTGATTTAATGCATGATGCCTGGTCTGACTTCTGGAGGTCCTTATTGAGTCGTCCTTCCTTTTGGTCCCATGTTTACTAGGAACTACTAGGGTTTTTACTAAGAATGCTATTTTGGTCAAATTTAGCAAGTAATTAAACTTAGTTTTTTTTTTTTTTTGGTTTTTCGAGACAGGGTTTCTCTGTGTAGCTTTGCGCCATTCCTGGAACTCACTTGGTAGCCCAGGCTGGCCTCGAACTCACAGAGATCCGCCTGCCTCTGTCTCCCAAGTGCTGGGATTAAAGGCGTGCGCCACCACCGCCCGGCTAAACTTAGTTTTTAAGTAGTTTAGAATTTCTGATGTTGTGTTCTTTTGAGTGGTTATGCAAATGAATGCTTTAAGTGTTTCTAGTTAATATTGGAAGGGGTGTTCCTTAAGTCATTCATGTCTATTTCTACTGCTTTGAATTTGGGTAATGTATAATGCCTTTTTAAAAAAAACATTTTTCTTGTTTGTTTGTTGTATAGTGTGTGTGTGTGTGTGTGTGTGTGTGTGTGCGCGCACCATAGTGCTTGTGTGAAAGTCAGAAAACAGCTTGTGGTAGTGTGTTCCTTCCTTCGACCACATGGGTCCTAGTGATCCAACTTAGGTGGTCAGACTTGGCAGCAAGTGCCTTTACTCACTCAGCCACCTCGCTGGCCCTAGACGATGACTTTTAAAGCATGTATTTTTTCAAGCTTTTATTTAGATACATGACAGTAAAAAGAAAATAATGTGAAGGCTCTTGGATCTCAGAAGAGGATGCAGCTGCAGTACCAGGGAATAACTCCAGTCCTCCTCTGGGAATCATGGTGCTGGGCAAGCTTCTGGACATCAGTTTTACCTTTTGTAAAGAAGAAAGGATAACAAAGTCTAGTTTTATAACATCATATAAGATTAAATTAGTATTCAAAACTGTAGCCAGAACTTGGAACATGATGAGTATTTAATAAAATAAACATTATTTAATACATTTATAGACAAGATGCACAAGTCTTCCATATTATTATTTTTTATCTACCACATCTGAAAGAAAAATATTGACATCCTTTTTCCGTGTTTTGCGTGTGTGTGTGTGTGTGTGTGTGTGTGTGTGTGTGTGTGTGTGTGTGTCTGTCTGTCTGTCTGTGTGTGTGTCTGTGTGTGTATGTGTGTGTGTGTGTGTGCTTTGGTTTGGTTTATTTTGAAACTTGGTGTCATGTGATCCAGGCTGGCCTTGACCTTGCTATGAGGCTGAGAATGACCTTGAATGTTGGATTCCTTGTCTTCACCTCCTACGTTCTGGAATTTTAGGCCTATGCCACTACTTCTAATTTATGCAGGCTGGGATTGAACACAAGGCCTGTGCGTGCTAGGGAGGCACTCTGCCACTGGAGCTGCTCCATCTTCATGACTGAAGGTTTTCTGTTTTCTAAAGTCATAAACTATCACGGCTCTCTTGCCTTTGGTATGGGCGGTCTTCTATCAATAGGAAATGTCTTTGTTCCTTGGCGTGCTTTCCACCTTGAAGCCTATGTCGTCTGATAAACACCTTTTTCTGGGTTATCTTTTGCCTGGTGTTGTTTTTCTCACCAGAATATTTTTAGCCTTTGTGGGTGTTTATGTTTCCATCTTTTATAATAAGTTGTGTCATGATGAGAAAAATCTGGTGTGTTTAAGAAAGGTTTTTGGTAGGGGAATTTAACCCATTTACATTTATTGAGATTGCTGACATGCTTGGGCTTTTTTCTCAATACTTTATTCTGTTTCTTTTTTTACTGTTATTTCTTTTGTTATTTTGGGCCCTTTTCTTGACTTTTGTTAGGTTGTTTGGGTTTTCTTCATCCCAGTTTTTGTTTTTAAGACAGTTTTATGAACAGGGCATGCTGAGACAGAACCGTCTGCTAGTCATGATATATTTTCTTGTGCCATAGGATATTTAATGTTCTGGGTCCAGGACACTAGTCGTAACAGATCTCACTTGTCATTGTGACAACTAAAACTTAGTAAAGATTCAAGAGTCTGCTATGTATTTGTTCTCTAATGGTTTATATTATATTTTAAAGATACATTTAAGCTGATACTTGTCTCTTCCCATAAGATCAATATCTCCCTAAACAAAGCAAAACTGTTTGTATACTTTACTTGCCTTTCATACCTGAACTTTATCATCACCTCAGATGAAACAGATTGGGATTTTAAGAATTAATTGTGTGTGTGTGTGTGTGTGTGTGTGTGTGTGTGTGTGTGTGTGTGTGTTTTGTGCTGGGGATTGAACCCAGGGCCTTGCACATCCCTGGCAAGTACTTAATCACTGAGCTACATTCTTGGTCCTCAATAAATAATTTATCCATTAATTTAAACTTTTCTCGCTATTATGATTGTATTCTATTCCTTGCCTTGGGACTCTTTTAGTTGAAAAGTAATGTTTTTAGGCATTCAAAAGTCTGTACTTGAGTAACCTTCACATATTTGCAAGGTCACTCAATTGTTACCACTAATTTCAGACACTTTGCTCACACCCCTCAGAAACTCTTGTGTCTGTAAAGCCCTTACTTCACATCCCTCTCCTTCCCCTGCCTCAGGCAACCACTCCTCTGCTCTCTGTCTGCAGTCACTTCTCATAGCTGGAATGTACCATGTGAAAGCTCTTTCCCAGTAGGTTTGCACAGGGTAAGCTTTCTGTGTCCTTGCATTTCTGAAAAAGCCTGTTTGCCTCCCCACAGCTTAGCAGAGAATTGAAGGTTCAAGCCATTTCCCTCCCGAGCCCTTTGGAAATTCTGCTTCCTTGGCTGGTGTGCACCCATTGTTCTTGGTGACAGCTAAGTGCTGTTGAGTGCACAGGGCCAGGGCTTTCTTTGGAATGACTCATTTCATCTTGCTGTCAGGCCTCTGAGGTGATTTCTGCTCCCCACAGAGAAGGCAGGAAAGGGAGGCATACTGAGGAAGAGTCTCATAGACATGACAGAGGTTCACACCCAGGCCACTTGGCTCAGGAACTTGACATTTACCACTCTGACTTCTGTTTCTCTGCAGGCCATCTGTGTTGTTTTCTTTCTGGAATTTTTCCTATTTCACTTGAGTTCTAAAATTTCACTACCCTGTGCTTAAATATCATCTTTTTACATAGTCCTGTTTTGCAAATGATGAGTTCTGTCAGTCAGAGAGACTGGAGTCTTTCTGAATTGAAAACAAAAACAAGGGGCTAGAGAGATGGCTCAGCAGTTAAGAGCACTAAATGCTCTTCCAGAGGACCCGAGTTCAATTCCCAGCACCCACATGGAAGCTCTCAAATGTAACTCCAGTTCCGTGGCAAAACACCAATGTACATAAAAAACAAAAACAAAACCACCTAATTTCCTGTGTCCCTTAGCATGTCTCTTTGGCATTCCTTCCATTTGGTTGGAATTTACCTTCCCCCCCCCCCCCCCCCCCCCTCCCCGATTTCCTTTCTAGTTTCATCCTTCCTTCCTCTGGCTTTATCTGGGAGAATTCCTTCCTCCATTCTCTGTCACAATGCAGTCTTTACTTTTTGCACTCTGTTATTCAGCCCCTTTCTAAAACTTTAATAATGAAATAGTCAGTCCTAAGATCAAATTCTTTTTGTGTGTGTGGTGGAGATCAAACTCACAGCCAGGTAAGTGCTCTGCCACTGAGAGACGCCTCAGCCCAAGTTAATTCCTTTTTAATGGATGCAGGAGCATGTCCTATTTCTCAGTGTTTTCTTTTCTGAAGGGGTCTTTCTGCTTGTTCTAGTAGGTCCTCAGGTGCACTCCTTGTGATGGGCAGATCTTGATAAAGGCCGATTCTGGGTTGCATGCCTGTCTTTGTATTTTCACACTGGCTTGTCTGTGAAGCTGACGGTCCCCAGCAAGGGCTGCTGTGGACTCTAGTGTTTGGATCTGAGGTTCTACTTTCTCCTGGAACTTAGTTCCCCTCTATGGGAGGTGAACTTCCTCTTCTTGGAGCCCAGGTGCCCACTCATCCTCTTGGAAGGCCTATTCGGTTTTGAATTGTGTTGCAGTCCGCCATCCCCATGTCTGATCTGGGCCAAGTCTGTGTCTCCATTCCCTTGCCTTCCCTGTGTGGGGCTGCTGCC
Source organism: Peromyscus attwateri (assembly GCA_902168425.1). Taxonomy (NCBI): domain Eukaryota; kingdom Metazoa; phylum Chordata; class Mammalia; order Rodentia; family Cricetidae; genus Peromyscus; species Peromyscus attwateri. The sequence continues at coordinate 38,063 of CABHPP010143455.1, forward strand.
TCATGCAGCCCTTCTGTGGCTGTGCTTTGGGCTAGGGTGCCATTTCTGGCTTTCACCCATCAATCAACCTTTGGCCTATCAAGCTTCCTTCAGGATTTCTGCCCTGTTAAACAGACCAACACAAAACAAACCCATTCTTGTTTCCTAGTATGGGTGATTCTTAATAATCTTTTCTTTTTGGTCTTTAATATTACTATTATTATTTTTGGCTGGGAAGAAGCAGCTGACCATACCCTAGACCACCATTTTGGTTTAATCTCAACTCATTTTTTTATGGATGACCTTGTTTCATAAGGAACTTATAATATGGCACACCATTCCATATAATTACAATGATACGATAATTATTTTCTGGGCCATTAAAATTTCTTTGTAATTGCTGTTTTAATGACTGTGTGATACAGCTTCTGGAGCCTTTACCTTATTTGATCTAACTGTTTTTTCTTCTCAACATTTCACTGTGGTGAAAACACAGCAGTGAGCATCTTGTGCCTGAAACTTTGTCTACCTCAGGGACTATTATTCTAAGATGAGGTCGGAGGGCTTGGCATGAGTGTGCGTAGTGTGATGACGTGCAGAGAGTGTGGCCTTCACCACTGCGGTCATTGGCGCAGGGACTCAGTACGTTCACGCGACATGCAGCTGTCCTTTCATGACAAATGTGTCATCTCCAGATCCACCCATGGTGTAGGTGTGTTTCAAATGCTGGTTCTGTCCCTATTCTGCCCTGGGACCCTTTGCCCTCTCCTCCGTGTCCTGAGCCCACAGAGACTGTCTCCACACATGACTTTGTCAGGCTCATGGTTAGTGATTCATATCCAAGTCAGAGCCAAATGAAATAGAATTTTCTTCCCAGCAGGACTGGTCCGCAAGTTTGCATTCATATTTGCTTTACAGTTTTTACATGTGGCTGTGGGCTTCCTCTCAGATCTGCCAGATGCTGGGGCATGCAGGGATGCCCAGGACTGGATCCTGCAGGTCAGGGGGTGGGGATGGGGGGTGGGAGTGGAGGCGGAGTGTATCAACATGGAATTGTGTTGGTTTTGTAGCGCTGGAGATGTACTGTCTCCACTTGTGGGCAGAAGGGCTCTAGCACTGCACTGCATTTCCAGCCCTGGGGCTGCTCCACCACCGCACTGCATTTCTAGCCCTGGGACTGTTCCAGTACCACACTGCATTTCCAGCCCTGGGACTGCATTGCTTACTTGATTAGACTGCTGCTGTCAGTGAGCTGCTTGCCCCTGCAGCTCATGCTGTGACAGCAGATCCTAGGAGGGACTGAAGGTTGAGGAGGTGAGGAAGGGGAGGGGAGAAGGCAGACAACCCTCATGGCTTCCTGTACAACGGACCCAGCAAGTGCCTCTTAGATGTCACCAAGTCCTTTTCCCACCGTCTCTCCCACCGTCTCTGTCCTTGTCAGTGATGTCTGCAGATACCGTGATGGCCCACCCTCCAAATTTTCTCATCAAACCTCTGAGGGATCCATTTCCTGTGATCATTCCTTTTTTCAAATATAATTTTAAGTTTATATAGTATTACCTATTTGCATGTGTGAGTGTGGTTTGCAGGAGCCGTGGTGTGCTCATGGAGGTCAGACAACAACTTTTGGGGGTTGGCTCTTCCCTTCCACTGTGTGTGTCCTGGGCGTTGAACAGGTTGTCAGGTCTAGAGCAAGCACATTTCCTGTTGAGCCTTCTCACCAGCCTCCCTTGTGACCATTATTCAGTCAACTTATTTTTAATTGGCAAGCGGTAGTTGTGTATTTTTGGCAAGCCCAGAGTGATGTTTTAGCCTGTGTATGTACTGCGAGCAGAGTCCATCAGTCCAGGGAGCATGTCCATCACCCCGCTCGCTGACCAGATTTCTAATGAAGACATTTCAAATAGATTCTTTGGGCAGTTTTGAGATGTGCTGTTTCTGTGGCCACCCTGCGGTGCGGCGCTCACCAAAACATTGCTGGTAACGGCTTCCCCTAATCGGTCCCTTCCCTCCCTCATCCCTGCTTGTCCTCCTGAGCTGTGCTAACTGGATCAAACAGGATTTATGTGTCTATGCTTGGCTTATTTCCTTTAACGTGACTGTTAAACTTTATCCGTGTTGTCACAAATGGCAGGATTTCCTTCCGCAGACGGCCCAATGGGATTCCTGGCTTATAGTTGCAGGTAGGTTTGTTCCTTGTGGAAAGATGGGTCTTCTGGGGCAGAAGATTGGAATTCACGGAGCCTACACCTTCTTTCCAAATGCTCTATATCTTATTCCCTGAGGCCCTCAGTAGACCCGAGGGATGGCGGAGTTAGCTACCTTGGACATTGCCTTCCCCTTCCCAGGGCATCAGCTAGCTGGGGAATGGACCGGCCTGGGCCAGTCACCCGAGAGTAGATACAGCAGGGGCCTGGAGGCAGCCTTCTACACTCCAGGACTGGCTTCCTGCTCTGGAATCTTGGCTGAATTCCTTGACATTAGCTCTTAACCTCTCAACCTTTGCTCTCACATCTTCAGTTTGTGACTGCTTGGGTGAGGCTGGTATGTCAGAGTGGTTACCATGCTTCCTAATTCCTGAAGGAGTGCCCCTTCTGGAAATGAAGACAGACTATTGCTTTTGTGCCTATGATCTGCCGCGGTCATTGCTCTCTTGGAGTCGACCCTAGGAAACTCTTGTGATTTTATTTTTCTCTTCTTGGGCTTCATCTCCCCCCTCTCTCACCATGTTCTCTCTGCTCCAGCCTACCTGCCTCTCCAGCACCCATGCATGGTCTAGCCTGAGGGCCTTTGAACTGTCTGGAGCACCCTTTGCAAGATTCCCATATGGCTTCCCTGCTAACTCCAGTGTCTGTTTTCAAGCCCACTTCAGAAACACTATGCATGTGTATTTATTGACTTTAAAATGTCTTTTTTTCATGCTGGAATGCAAGTTCCACAAGAGTGGGACCCATGCCTGTTTGGTTCTCCGATGGGTTCCTACCATTTGGTGCTGAGTAGGAAGGCACTCAACTGAGTGAGTGGCAGTATTTGGCAGTTGTCCTGCCGATGGTTGCTCTTAGCAAGGTGTGAGGGGGATTTCTCTCCTCTTCCTTGGTCCCTCCATTTGTTCCTTCCTTACGCCTTGCCCCAGGCTCAGAACTATTCCTAAGGGGATGCACCCCAGGCATGGCCTGCTTGGCTTCTCTTGTCTTCCAGCCCCCAGATTGTCCCTAGGATATCAAAAGTTGAGTTTTCATGGCAAGAGGCAGGAAACTGAACTCTATACCTAGCCATCAGCCTGCATAGGAAACTGGAGTGGACCAGTCCAAGAAGGTGGAGCTATTGGAGCAAAGGCCAGCATGGACTGTGGGAAGCCGTAGCATGGCTACTGTGTGGTGGTGATGACCACACTATGTCTGATGTAATATGCAGAAGAGAGCCAGGGAGGATATGATTCATGGGGTCAGCTCTGTTCCTTTACTCGCTGAGCACAAGAGACACACTTACCTTCCACGTATCCTTCTACCAAATCCCCATCTCCTGCCTCAACCATCTTGAGGATCTCACCGATGCTTGGCTGTGCTTATTCATGATGATCTGGGAGACCCAGTCCCTGTTTCTTGATAAAGCACAAAGTGATAGCTGCAAAGAGGGATCAGATCTGTTGAAACAGCTGTGAAAGGCTGTCTCCCTGATGTATGGGAGAAGCCTGGCTGAAGTGCTGCAAGGGTTGGGGATACCAGGAGAAACTGAGACCACTAGAAGGACCTGATGGGGGTCTCTCAAGGGACATCTGTGCCCATAGTACCCAGCAAGGCTGACAGCCTCATCTCTGCCACTGGGACAGTTTGTAGGGCCATGGCTATCTATTCTCATGTTTCTGAGGAGCAAGCAAGCAGTGGGATATGGTATCCTAAGCACCTGGAACTTTTCTTTCTGCCGGCAAAGCTCAGACTGTGTGAGCTGATGGATATCACTAGGAGAGGGTCCTTGGATGCTGATCACCTAATTAGAGCTGGAAAGGCCCCGTAGCTCCCCTGGGAGTTACAGCTAAGATAGTGGGGTGAGGGCCCCCACTGCTCCCTACTTATCCGTGCTTCCTACTTCTGGCATAGATGGTAGATGAGAGTGCCACAGGGGCCCTCAAGAGAAGTGATTGTGTGGAGAATCTACTTTCAGGAGGTAAGATATAACTGTAGACAATTGAAAACACCATCCCACGTATTTATCATTACTTTCCAAGTGCTTCCTCCCTGGGTCATTCATAACTTTCCTAGGAGCTCACAAACCCACAGATACCCAGCCACCCTGCTTTGTGAGGGATGGAGGTGCAGGCTGGTGGGTGAGGTGGCCCCACAGGCAGGAGCCAGACTGGAGGGACAGCCTGGGCAACAGAAGGGAGTTGTAGGGTTGGTGTCTGGAATCAAAGTATGAGAACATGATAAAGGGACAGCTATGCAGACCTGGGTGGAGTCCGCAGCAAGGGGTACAGGGGTACTGATTGGAGTCAAGTGGACCTTCTTCAGGGAGGTGAGGGATGGGGATCCAGGAGGGATGTGTTGATGGGTGACTATTAGGGGTAGGAGTGGGGGAGAGCTGGAGGGTGGGGATGACTGCCTGGAAGGTTGGATTAGAGTATGGATGGGATGAATAGATGGATGGTTGGATTGATGGAGTGTGCATGGGATGGATAGATGTATGGGTGCATGATTGCAGGGAGATATATGTGGGTGGCTAAGGAAACACGTAGGGTATGAGTTGCCGGGTGGGAGGACAGTTGGATGAAGAGGTGTGTGAAAGGAGGAATGGTGAGCTGGGTCAGTGGAAGCAGAGGGTGCATTGTGGGGTAGGAAGCAGGTCAGGTGGGGGACACACCAAGTAATAAGAAATCACTGTGGCCAGATGTGCAAAAATCCAGTCCACTGTGTGAGTCAGAGGCTGTGTCGCTTCTCAAGAGCTGCCTAAACTCGGACTCACTAGAGGATCAGTCCTCACCCCACTTCTGGACCGTGGGATCCGTGTTCCTGACTGTCTGCCTTGCCTCTGCCACCCTGGCCTGGGTAAGCATAGCTACCTGGGCTCCAGGAATACTGGCTGGGGTGTGCGGATGTGACAAGGCTGTATTGGCATGGGCGTGAGGGTGGCCTTTGCTTTATGGAGTCCTCACCAGGCAATGTGCTGAGTGCTTGTCAACATTGCTCTTTTATTTTCTCTACAACTGAGGAGGCTTAATGTGACTTGCCCAACCAAGGTCATGCTGTTTGACAGAGGCAGGAGGTCACCACAGATAAGATGCTGGTGGCAGGTCTGGGTAGGGCAGGTTGAAGAAAGAGTCTGGACTACAGGCCTAAGCAGAGGGAGAGGCCCATGATCCTATGGGTTAATGATCCCAAGGGGCTTGGTGGCTTATGGGTGGGGTTCTGGGCCCAATACTCACATAGATTTTCTAATGCTTCTGTAGTAGGTACTAGAACACTAGGCGTGGGTCTAAAATGACAGCCACGCATTCCAAGCTCAGTGTGGAGGTCTGGGACGGCTGGGATGAGGAGATCATTGAACTAAGAGTCAAGGTCAGCCTCATAATGGTTCTGCAAATTACTTGCTTCTACTATGTCTTGGGTATACCCTGCAGCCCACCTACCCTTTCCTTCTTGGGAATGTCTGTCAAGGTTTCCCAAACACAGCAGAAAATGTGTCTCCAGGACCCCCGAAGCTTCCTTTCCCATCCTTGGGCTAGGTTAGTGATTCCACTCAACTTCTCCTGGCTGGGCTGGGCATTCCCCTCAGTGTTCACACTCTGAGGAGTTAAGGAGGGAGATTCCATCTGACAGGAGCCCTGAGATGGGAGCTGAGCCATCTCTAGACCACCCACTCTTGTCTTCTGACAGCAGAGCTGGTATCACTTGGGACCTGCCCCATCTGTACTCCTGGGCTAAGGAGTCCCATTATAAACTCATGCCCTGGTGGCAGTCAGCCCCATCTCTTGCTTCGGAGCCTCAGGAGGGAAGAGCCAGAAGCCCTCCATGTTTGGAGGAGCCAGAGGAGGCTGGACTTCGCAAAGATAAAGCAGAAATCCCAAAAAGTAATTTTAGTGCATTAGGCTTAGATGGGAGACTGTTTACGGATCATTTAGTTTACGGATGGTGATAGGTTAGTGGTTAGATTAGCAGGAAGCCAGTCAGCTCGAAAGGAGGGAATTAATTTATGAGATTGCAAAGGGGAAAATGGTTTGCAAGAAGTACAGCGGTTTCACTGTAATAGCCCCGAGTTTAGCAGAAACAACAAGCGCCGGCAGGCCCAGCTGTCCATCACAGAGCTGGCTACCAGGAGCACCCGTCCGTGGGCTAAGAGCACACAGGAATTTTGGCATGTCCTAGCTGGAGCTGCAGCCTTCCTCTTGCCTTCTTGATGGGGAGACAGCCGTTCCTGCCCCCAGGATTTCCTGGGCGTTGGCAACGAACTTCTGGAGCCTGGAATCTAGCTGGAATTGCAGCTAGATGGTGAAGGACAGGCAGGTCCAGGGACATCACTGCATCTTGAATCAAGGTCATATCAGAGGGGAATGTCCCCATCACAAAGACTCTGCAAAGGATGTTCTTCCTGGTCCTGTGCCACACTGCAAGGGTGGTGGAAGGGACCTGAGTCTGGAGAGTGCCCCGTTCAGTACACAGATGTCCCCCGTGCTTAGCTTGTGAATCCAGGAGATGGCCTGGCAAAGCCAGAGGTATAGGCCTCCATTTCGGAGCCTATGAACTAGTACTTAAGTGACCTGGCTAAGTCATGTCTCTCACAACCCTTGTATCCTCATCTGTCAACATCTCAGGATTATTGCGAGGATCACCCAAGAAGATGCATGGGAGGGACCTGGTATGGTTCCTCTCATGTGGCTAGTCTTAGGGAACAGTAGCTGCTAGGATTATTATGGCTATCATTAATGGCAGGGAAGTTCATCAGAGCCTGCCAAGTCCCAGCTCCTGGTGCCCTTCTACCGCATCCCAGTCTCAAGCCTGGGCCCGCAGACGATGTGCCTGTCCTTGGGCTCCTCTTCCTCCTTACTTCGAGCCCAGAGCAGCTTCTCTGTCCCGGGTTACTTGCCTCTTCTCAGCCCTGAAGCTGGTGCTGCAGCTGAGCCTGGGCTTGGGGTTCGGGTTTCCCAATAGCTTTGTGAGCTCTGCCCTGCTGCTCTGTTTCTGGAGCCCGCACAGTCCTGGGGAAAGAGCCTCTGAGTTTGATGTCCACAGATCTGCTTTGCTGTCCTGTGGCCCCTCTTTCCATGGGCGTGCTACCTCGAACACGACCCTTGGGATTTGTCTGTGACGTCCCTTAGTTCAGGGATTCTGTTCACCACGCACTGTGTGGGTGACACCGGTGGGCGTGGTGCAGGTCCCGATGGCACAGCAGTTGACAGAGGGTAAGCCCTGCTGGTTACACGGTAAGGTGCAGTCAGTGGTGCTTTCCAGAAAGCGGAGCGTTTGGCTCACATTACAGGGCTGGTAGAGAAAGGAGCTCAGATTGGAATCTTCCTCCCGAGACCCTCTCTATCCACCTGCTCCTCCAGGCCTCTGGTGTTTGAGGGTCTAACCCTCTGTGGTTGGTCTGTGGGGGGAGGGACAAAGGCCTCTGGTGCTACCCATCCAGGAGGAACACCAGGAGTTGGAGCAGCTTGAGAGGAAAAGGGAAGCAACCAGATTCCCCTCAATGACTAATGAAGGCCGAACTTGTTCAGGAGGTGACTAATGAGTGCTCTTGTCATTAACTCTAGCAGAGAAAGGGACCGGAGGTCCTTTTTAGGGTGTTTAGGGTGGGGTTTCCAACCAAAGAGTGCATTTTTCCAGTCTCCACTCAAGCCTCACCACAGACAGCCATTTCTCCAGGTTGAGGGACTTTTTGCTTTGAAAATGAAATGACTCTGATGTCATCTGAGCCTGAAGGAGCTAAGCCATCTGGAAACATTTGGAGATAGACTTGCTTTGTTTCCACCCACATTTAACTTAGCAATAGCCAAGGCGGGCTGAACTTTGCAAAAGTGCTCTCTCAGCAGAAAGTGCCTGTGTGGTGGCACTCAGCCACAAGGCACTTTGCACAAATTACAAGTGCTGGGAAACAGGGACCAGCCCTGAGGGAGAAGTGGGATCCCCAGTTCAGCTGGTGGGAGTGAGCATCCTCGCTTGACTCCTGCAAATGACCTTTGGAACTGTGTACCCTAAAGTTTCAAAGCTGGTGGATTAAGGCAGGAGATTGCCTGTGGAGTTTTGACTTAGCCTCCAAACTCCAAGCTCAGGTTGGTGGATGGAAGGAAGGAGTGTGGGATATTTCTGTATTTCCTCACTCAGGAACCTGCATTCTTTTTTTAAATTATTTATTTATTTATTTATTTATTTATTTATTTATTTATTTATTTATTTATTTATTTATTTTTTGAGACAGGGTTTCTCTGTGCAGCTTTGAGCCTATTGTGGATCTCGCTTTGTAGACCAGGCTGACCTCGAACTCACAGAGATCCACCTGCCCCTGCCTCTCAAGTGCTGGAATTAAAGGCATGTGCCAACACCGCCCGGCTGAACCTGCATTCTTGGGAGCCAGAAACCCCTTCTTTGGGTGTGACATCTGGCATGGTGGTCTAGGAGTTTCTTTTGTCTGGCTGGCTGGAGGCTCAGACAGGAGACATTCCTGTCCTTGGGCTTTGAGGGAGGGGCCACATTTGTGATGTAGTGGGATATTATAGGGGCAAGCATATGGGTAGCAGTTCTCTGCTGTCCTGTTTGGGTCTTCTGGATGCCCTAGGCTTTTCCCACTGCCTGCTGGAAGCTGGATAATGCAGAGAAGAGGATGGTATGTGGGGCTGGAGTGTGCTAAGTGACAGAGTGATTTCAAACACATTTCTTTTTTTGTTGTTTATGGTGTGTGTGTGTGTGTGTGTGTGTGTGTGTGTGTGTGTGTG
>CABHPP010143456.1:20431-39631 GCA_902168425.1 Peromyscus attwateri
ATATATATATATATATATATATATATATATATATGCATATATATAATGTCACGAGAATAAAAACAGAATCTGGGGCTGGAGAGATGGCTCAGCAGTTAAGAACACTACTAACTGCTCTCCAGAGGACCTGAGTTCAATGTCTACAGCAGGAGGTTAATTACCACCTGTAACTCCAGTTCATGGGGCTCTGACTGCCTCTTCTGGTAAAATCTGAAAAACAGAAAGAAAACAAAACAAAAAACCCACACCAACCGCAAACCACAATGATCACAACATAATAAAAATAAGAGTCCCTTGGAATTCATATGTTTTGTTTTTATGTCATTTGACACAGAGTTTATGGGATAGGAAGCAATGTTTCAATTCACATATAATGTTTCAAATGATCATGTCAGGGTAATAAGTATATTCAAAACTTTTAACACTCTATAATTTCCTTGTAGTGAGAACATGGAAGAACCATTTTTTGTAGCTTTTTGCACGGCTGATCTTATAGCTAAGGGTAGCTATGGTTCAATGAGTACATGTTCTTGTGTGTTTGGTTTCACATTGAACCTTATTCTCACTGGATCGCTTTCCCATTTCCTTCTGCCTCTCAGCCCCTAGTGACCAACAATGCTACCCTAACTTCTGTAAGCTCAGTGTTCCTAATCCACATGTAAGATCACACATAGTACATCATTCTCTGCTTGAAATATTCCTTAGAATACAAAGGCTTCCACAAAGGTCCAACTATAAGTTATGGTGGTACAAATTATACAGTTTTTCCTTGTTATATAGAATAGTATAATGTCCTGTTTGTATATCACACAGTTACATATCCAGATAGGTAGTCAACCTGAATGTCTATCTATATATAACATGAATGTATTTAAACAAAATATATGAGACATTTAAATATTTATTATTGAAGAATTTTGTTCAATATATTTTTTATCATATTCACTCTTTCCTCCCCTCAACTTCTCCCAGATCAACTCCATTCCCCAGCCTAGCTAATCTTGTGCTGGGAGTGGGAGTCAGTTTCCTTTATGGATGTCATTTCTGGTAATTCAGTCATGCTCCAGTGGATAGACCCACAAGCAAGAGGCACAAATTGGACTCAATGGAATTTCTTTTTTAAGATGTCACCGATTTTAAAGTTACAAATCTTGAATTTATTTTTTATTATATAATATCTCAGGCTCATACATTTTATTTATTACTCATTTTATTTTTCAATATGTGTATGTGCCTGAGTGTGTGTGTGTATGTGTGTGTGTGTGTGTGTGTGTGTGTATCCTTGTGTGTGTACACAAATGCATCTGGGGCCTGAATGAAAGTAAAAAATGGCATCAAATCCCCTGGAAATGGAGTTACAGTTGTTTGTGATTTGCCTGACACAGGTGCTGGGGACAGACCTCAGATTCAAGAGCAGTGAGTGCTCTTAAACACTGATCCAGCTCCTAAACTCATTTATTATGATAAGTCCCATGTTACCATACCCACTTGACACTCAGGTGTCTCCATTTCCAAGAAATCTTCAGTCACCTACCCAGTCATTTTTGTGAAAAGGTGCTATACTGTGGTGAATCTGCTGTTCACCTAGGCATCCTGAACACCAGTTTAGCTGGTTTCTTATACACTGTTCAGTATTTAATAAGAGATCTTTGTGTTGTGTGATATTTTGATTGTGTTCTGAAAAATAAAGCTTGCCTGGAGATCAGAGGGCAGAGCCAGCCACTAGTAAACCATAGAGGTCAAGCAGTAGTGGCACATGCCTTTAATCTCAGCAATTGGGTGGAGAAAACAAGATGATCATGAGTTCAAGGCCATCCTGGTCTGCACAAGATAGAACCAGTCTAAAAGAGAAGCATAGCCAGGCGGTAGTGGTGTTCACCTTTAATTCCAGCGCTTGGGAGGATCATGCCTTTAAGCCCAGTACTAGGGAGTGGAGACAGGAATATATGGCAGGTGGAGATAGGCTCTCACCCCCATTAAGTCTGAGGATTCGTAGAGGTAAGAAGATTCTAGTGGCTGCTGCTCTGCTTCTCTGATCTTTCTGCTTTCACCCTTGATATCTGAGTGTGATTTTGTTGTTAAGACTTATTAGGATTACACTTCCTTCTTGCCTATTACAGCCTATTCTTCACTTAAATTATGTAACACAGTTGAAAAAGACGATCCACACTTAACACATTAGGGAAAGTCACATACATCTGAGGGGCTAAGACAAAATGTTTCAAATTCTCCTTCACTTAGGAGACATCTGGATTTTTTTCTGCTATGAAGAACATTATCTAAAATAGGTGAGGGAACAGAGAAGCATCTTTTGGTGTGCTGAGAAAACTAGAAATCACTGTCCAAAAGTCTTTAATATTGATACTGCTTTAAGCAAGGGGATTGGCATTCAGGAAGGAGGTTGAGGCCAGACAAGTTATGGATCTGTGTGTGAGATATGCCTTTAGTTATCCTAGAAAATGACTACCTCAAAATCACAGGCATTTTTTCCCTCCTATGAATAGTGCAACCACACACTCACACACTTTGGAGTTGATTTAATACTTTTTCTCCTATGATATTTTCAACTCTCCTGTTTCCATCTGTCTATTGTATTTACGTTTTGTTTCTGGCTCTCTCATTAGTATGTAAGAACTGTGATAACAGAGGCCCACCTCTTTCATTCCCCAACATGTCCTTGTGTATAGGAGCATCTTTAGTCCTAAAGATCATAAGTAAAGCTTGTTAAATGGATTTCTTAAAGGTTCCCAGAGAAGACATTTAAAATAAAATAGAGAAAATTAAAACATGTTGTGAAATGGAACACATCTCCAATCTCTGTGGTCCTGTGTGGACAAGAATGGGAGCCGAGCCACAATTCCCAGAAGAGTAGACCATCCACCCTGATGTACACAAGCACATGTCCTCTGGTCTCCAAACATATGCCATAGCCCATGCACACCCAGAGTCACATGTGCAAACATCTAGGAGTGCCTCTGCTAGACTTTAGGTGAACAAGACACCAAGTATCACAAACTAACACTAAATTACTTAAATAACTGAATAGACCATCATATCACCAGGGTATTAACTTCCGTTTCTAAAACTACAAATGTGTGTAAATAGCCTATGAGAGATCTATACACCAAGCCTATTTTCCATATTTTCTTTGCTATGAAGTTTCTCTTTTGCCCAGACTCATCTGCTTTTACATTGTGAATTTTTAGTTAATTTGTATGTTGGAAATGATCACTTACTGTCTATTCAGATTGTAAATTTCCTCTGGAAATTTGTACGTTGTCATTTTACTGTATTCATATACCATGGGATAAAAAGATACTCTACTTTTTCAATATCCATGTCCATCACCATTTTAGTAGCAAGAATCTGTTGATTCTTTATTGAAGCAACAAAATTCTATCCAGAAGTCTGACATATAGCTAGATTTTTTTCTTCAATATTAATCTTTTTAGGCCATTAGGTACTCACATTTATGGTTACCTTATCATTTATAGTATGATTTTGGAATATGACGTTTAATGACAGTTTCCATAGATTCTTTGTTGAAAACACTTTGTAAATTCACAGAGAAGTCTCTACAGAAATTTATCATATTGTGGGAGAGTGGAGACTAGAATTAAAAGTGGAACACGGATACTGTTTGGGATGTGGGCAGCACCCTCCCTTGCCTGATACATGATAAGGAGCACAGCTGATACAGCCTCCTGGGTGTTTCTTCCCACTGAGCTTCAGGGATGCTCACATTTGGCTTTCATTACATTTTATATATTTTGCCTTGAGAATTAAGTGCCCCTTTCTTCTGAAGTGAATCAATAATAAGTGTTTCATAAAAATTACCAACTTACAGCATCCGAAGGATCTTTAGTACTTTCACATTTCTGGGTGATTGTCAAAATTGTACAGGGACATTTTAATGCAAGATTACATCCTTTTAGAACTTTTAAATAATCAGATCTGTCACTGAGCCAATAAATGATTTTTAAATATTGTATAGGCAATTTTAATAATTCAATTTATAGAACAATCCATCAAATAAATGACCCTTCATTTTACAAATGTGAATGAAAATAACTAATTTGCACTAGAGTGTATTGCTGTTTACATAGAGAATATATCCAAGACCAGAGCAAGGTGGGAAGAAGTGTGCTATACCCACACAGATAGAACAGGTATGCATATAGAGAGACTTTCTGGGTTTGTTAGGCAATTTTCCTTTAAATATTTATTTGTTTTTTATGTATGAGTATTTACCTGCATGTATATATGCATCTCATATGTGGGACACCTATGGAGGATAGAAGAGGGCACTGGACCTCCTAGAACTGGAATTAGAGAGTTGTGAACTGCCATGTGGTTGGCAAGTAATTGAATTTGGGTATTCTGCAAGAGCAGCAACTGCTCTTAACTGTTGAACCATCTGTCATCATCCCGTTGTTATGCATATGTTCATCTTTTGATGATTTCGGTTCTCTAACAGAACAGACATGAGGGAAAGGAAAACAAATCACAGGTACAGTGAAACAGGACAATGCAATTTTACCTCTCACCAGAGTTTGCTGTTGGGCTTTTCCTATAGTTTGACAATGTTCAATATCTGGAATGGATTGTCAGTGTGATAGGATCTAGAATCATCTAGAAGATAAGCCTCAGAATATGTCCATGGGAGATTTCCTAGAATAGGTTGAGAAAGACGGGAAAAAAACAACTTCAATGAGTTGCACCATTTCATGTGTTACAAGAAAAACTGATTCAAAGAGTAAGATAAAGAATGACTAAGGACATCACTTGATGTTAAACTCTGACCTCCACAACTCAAGCACATACAGGCATGCACATCCACACATAAATGTATATACATGCATAAAAATAAATAGATAACAGATGGTTAAATAAAATTTCATAATTAAAACATTTTATTATGCTAAGAACCAATACAATTATAAGTCAAATAAGTATATTCATTAATTTCTGCATGATGATCAGTTATGGATCTCTGTATTAATCACACTTTACTATAAAAAGAAGCTTCTCTGATGAGACTAGAAAGATGCACTACTGTATGGGGTAACGGGACAGTTTAGTGCTATATATATATATATATATATATATATATATATATATATATGGTTTTTCGAGGCAGGGTTTCTCTGTGTAGCTTTGCGCCTTTCCTGGAGCTCACTTTGTAGCCCAGGCTGGCCTCGAACTCACAGAGATCTGCCTGCCTCTGCCTCCCAAGTGCTGGGATTAAAGGCGTGTGCCACCAATGCCCGGCAGTGCTGTGTATATTTATCAGCATAATATTAGGTTCACACCTAGGAGCAATGACGTAGCCAACCTTAGGTTTTGGTTTTTAGTAATAGGCATGAGTTTGTTCTTCTGAAAGTGGGCTTTTAATCCAATCAAAAACCATTTAGTTATCCCCACAATATTGATGTTCCTATTATATATCACTAGGAATACACATTGAAGTGCTTAGATCTAAATGGGACAGCTATGTCACAACCTCTAACATCAAGTCTCAGGAATCATCTTGGAAGAATAAGTATAAGAGGAAGAGGTAGTAGTAGATTTCTATAGCAAAGAAGTATGTGACCAGCTCTCAAACTTACAACAACTATGCCTGCTTCCACAAGACATGCACAAGATTAAGCCAGCCATACCCCAGTATGGATTGGGAAGAGGCCTGATGACATTATACACTATCTTAGAAACTATTGGCCATTGATGACTGCTTGGGAAGGAGATGAGTTTTCTTCAGGGATGTGGATCCGAAGCGGCTATTCATGTCCCAGTAGATATTTCTTTGCCCATGCATACAAAGTATACCTAGTGGGTTTAAAAGATATCATCTGTAGTTGGAAAGAAAGAGTATTTGAGGATAAAGGAGAAATTGGAAAGGAGTAGAATGGAGATAGTTTTGATGAAAACACACTATATGCATGGAACTCTCAAATAACAAAAATAAATTATCTTTAAAATGACAAAAATTTATGTCATAATTTTCTGTCTGATTTTAAAGGAGTCATTATATAAATGCTCAAAGAAATAATGGCAAATTATCTTGAAAAAGATTCAATTAATAAAAAGAAATTATAAAGCAAGTGAAAATGATGAAATAAAAATGTTTAAAAACTATTAAAAACCTGTTCAAATGGCTGGTTAGATGGCTTAGCTTGAAATAGTCATTACAGGACAAGCTTGATTATGTGAGTTCAAGTCATGGAACTTGTGATAATATATTGTGGTGAAAAAAGCTTGTCAGGGGATCAGAAGACAAAGCCAGCCATTATATTAAACATAACGGTAAGGCAGTGGTAGCACATGCCTTTAATGCTAGCATTCAGGAGGCAGAGATCCATCTGGATCTCTATAAGTTCAAGGCCACACTGGGAACAGAGACAGGCATGGTGGCACATGCCTTTAATCCCAGCACTAGGAAGGAAGGAAAATGACAAGGCACAAAAAGGTATATAACGTGTAGTAAACAGGAAGTATCTCTCTTGAGGCTGAGGATTCTGTAGAGGTAAGAACATGGCTGTCTTATTCTGTTTCTCTGATCTTTCAGCTTTCACCCCAATATCTGGCTTCAGGTTTTATTATTATTATTATTATTATTATTATTATTATTATTATTAATTTTTATTATTATAAAACCTTTTAAGATTCTTGTTCATCTGGTGACCCAACATTTGTGATATGAATTCATGAAAAAGCTGTTTGCCTGTTGCCCTGCAGGTCCTCAGCTCAGACACGAACTGCATGCAGCTGCAGTCCCAATCCCATGTAGGCCAGAGTCTTTTTGGTTTCTCCTCTCCTGGTGGGTTGTAGGTTCTCCTGGTGAGTTGTGATAGACTGCTATCACACTAGGTAGCTACCTTGAAACTTCCTCGGGCTTCTATTGTTCTACAGAGAAGCAGTAAGCCTCACATCTGAAGCATCACTGTCTGCAAATTTGGTAATATTAAGATATCTTATATTAAGATATCTTAAAGGGAGAAATTCGTTAAAAGAGAATTTATCCAACATTAAAAAATGGGAAACATTTTTACAATGGAGGTTATTTGGTCTCTGTTTGATAGCACATTTGGCAGTCTGAAAATGGAACAATTAAATGAGAGGATAATTAATGTTGATGAGATATAACATCAATTATAAATATTATTTGTTTGATTGTTTCTGTTTTGTCATTTAAAATGTTGGTTAATATGAGTGCCAAGATAAAAATTTTAGAAAAACAAGTTAAAACAAATCATAGAGAAATTCAAACCCAGACAGAAAAATTTAAAGGTTGAACTAATGTCAGTATTGCATTATGCAGTTACAGACAAACAGCCTAAGACTTGCATGAAGCCAAACTTAATTTATCCAGTAACCTTACAGTAACTGCCAAATGTTCAAGGCTGTGTACAAGCTGATTGGACTCCTGTGCTAATGTTAGCTTTGAAGAGATTAAAGGAAGCTATAGTCTCATATGGTATGGATTCTCCATTTGTAAAGCAGATTTTTAAACTTGTGGTCAACTTGTAATAGAAATATCCCTTAAGACTGGAAATATTTTGTTACAGTTGTCCTAGAAGATAGTCCACAGTTACAATGGAGGACCTAGTGGAAAGATGAAGCTAAGACTATTGAATAAGTATGTAGGGCTAGAGTTATGGAAATTTCCCAAGATCAACATCTTGGAGAATGTGATTATGCTGATAAACAAAATAATCTTAATATGATTACAACACCCTAGTTTTATGCTGAATGGTAGCCTTGAATACTTGGGACAGAATTGAAGAAGTAGGAAAGAAAATTGAGTCATTTACAAAAGCTATACAGGGCCCAAAAGAAACCTTCATTGATTTCTTACAAAGGCTGTCTTCAGCAATAAACAGAATGATTCAGAAGCTACACAGATAATAATTGAATCTCTGACTTTGGAAAATGCTAATGCACAATGCAAAAATGTAATTAGACTGTAAAAGGAAGATCAGCACCCTTGGAGGAATGGATCCGAGATACAATGTATTTTGAATCATATGACTATGATAATACTTGGATAGGAGAGGTGATTTCCAAAGGTTTGAAGAAAAATAGTAATGTCAGGTATTTCAGTTGTGGTAAACAAGGTAAAAAAAAAAAAAGGACTATAAACAGGGCATTTCTAGAAACAATGTTCTTTCAAGGAATAAACCCAACAGAATGCCCTTCCCTTCTGGATTATGCAGAAGATGTGGTAAAGGCAAACATTGGATTAATGAATATGGATATACAAGGGACAAACAAGGCAATCCTTTGTCTTTGACATTGGGAAACTCCCTCAGGGGGCCTCTCACAGGTCCCAATGGCAAATTCACTTCAGTCCTTTCCTGCCATTATAGATGAAACCACTTCACAGAGAAATTCAATAACCTAATGCCTATTGTGAAAAACCACACTGTTCAGGGTGATAGAACAGATATAGAAGAGAGAACAAAAACTTCAGGAGATACCATAAAACAATGTTTTTGGCAAACTTCTATAAATAAACAAAGACCAAAATAAAAGTAAAACAAATAAATGATATTCTCATTGAAGGTCTTGTAGGCACAGGTGGGTAACAATAATTGCACCAGAATCTTGGCATACAAATTAGAATTTTCAAGAAGTAAATGTTCAGCTGTTAGGGATTGGAACATTATCTCTGGTGAAATAGAGTGCAAAATGGGTTGAATGTATAGGGCCAGAATGACAGAAAGGAAAATTACAGCCATATGTGGCTAATACAGCTATGAATTTATGGGACCATGATTTATTATAACAATGGAATACCCAGATTAACATTTCTCCAATCTCAGAAACAAACTAACATATATTTCTAATAAAAATATTAGAAGGTATTATAAAGAACAGTCACTGACCATTTTGATTGTACAAGAACAGGGCACAACAGCTGCTGAACTTTCAAAGACATCAACAGTCCAACCTTTAAAATGGTTAACAGACAAGCCTATATGGATTCAACAGTTCCCTTTAACTACAGAGAAACTACAAGCCTTAGAACAGTTGGTTACAAGAGCAGTTAGATGCTCAGCATATTGAAGACTCAACCAGCCTTGGAATGCTCCTGTATTTCTTATTAAAAAGAAATCTAGTAAGTAGAGAATAGTAACAAATATAAGAGCAATTAACGAGGTTGTTCAGCCAATGGGCTCTCTACAATCTAGAATTCCATTGCACTTCCTCCTTATTCAGTTAATATTATTTCCTTCTTGGGTCTCTGAGGGAGTTGAAGATTAGATAGTTACAGTTATAGTTTTCCTTGTTAACAAATTAATATGCTGCCATAGAAGTAGAGAGCAGTTGTAAATACTATGCTCATGTATGAAATTCTCAAATAATAATAAAATAAATGCTTAAAATGAATAAGAATAGATACAAATAATTTAAATAATTAAAACATTTTTGAATGAAAGGGTACTGATTTTGTTGTTGCTATTGTTCATATGAGTATTATCCTATAATGTCATTTAAATGAGCTTATAAAAATTATAATTTTATGTTTGTATTTTGTGTATGTATTTGTGTGTGTTTGTGTGTGTGTGTGTGTGTGTGTGTGTGTGTGTGTGTGTGTACCAAAGTAAATGAATCATGGTCAGAAGAAAATTTTTGGAATTCTCCTCTCTCTTTTCACCACATAAGCTCTAACAATTGACAGAAAGTTTTCAGTCCATCTTGGCCCCAAGTGTCTTTGCAATGATGAACTATCTCACTAGCCTTTAATGAAGTTTTCTTAATCTCAAAGGGAATGAAAAGCAAAGAATCCTGGATCATCAAGAAGGAAGGCAGAACAGTGAGAAAACGAGAGTGTGTGGTTGACTGCGTTTTTCTTCTTGTGTGTTTTATGAGTCATATTTCATGATTGAAATAGAAACTATAACCTTATTATACTCACAGTAAACCTGAAGGAGCAAGGAGGCTTGTAAATGAAGGAAGGAGGTATAATTTTACAGCACAGAGCAATGGTGCTATTTCAGACCTAAGGACATATGTCACAAGACTGTCATGAATTAATTGCATCCACCCACAAAGGAGTGTTTATGAACAGAATTAAAAATAAAGCTTATTACTTTATTTGTAGGATTTATAGACTGTAATGATGATGGTGAGATTACATTTTGGGGAAATACTGTCATTAATGGAAATGTTAATTCCTGTGAATTATTGCATCTCTATATATAACTCTGTTGTAAAGCCCTGCTGGTCAGTGGTTGCAGTCTGTGAGAGCCTGGAAGGTTTCTCTAAGCATGACAACATGGAGGACTCCCTCCTCCTGCCCCTCCATCAGCAAGGGCTTCCTGCTCTCTACCTGCCCTTATTTGGAACATAACCCTCGGCCTGGATGCCTGACTTATCTCTAGTGTGATTTTTGGCATAGTTTCCTGATGGAAGCCTTTCCCCTGTTGCACTTATGGCAACAAAGACTTGTACTAGGAGCTTTGTTATACCACCCTGCTGACACATATGAAGTCTTATGATAGGAAAGTGCCTCTTAATGCAAATTAGAGTTTGTCCCCAAGCTTAACAATCCTAAATATTCCCTATACGCTAGAATAAAGTTGAGCTGATTCACCGAAGTCATCTCCACAGCTGTCCCTGCTTTGGCTCCCTCCATCCTCATGGACCAGTACGCCAACAATCCCAAGGAAGAAACAGAGCCACATAACTCAATAACTGTCTTTATTTTTTTTTTATTTTTTAGACTGTGTGTGTGTGTGTGTGTGTGTGTGTGTGTGTGTATGTGTACACACATGCATATGTGAAGCTAAGTAGATAACTTGCAGAAATCACTTCTTTCATGCCACCACATGGGTTCTGGGGATCCTCAGGCTTGGCAGCATGGGCTCACCTATTTTTTTATTTATTTGTTTCAGGACACAGGGCAGATGCCAGTCTCTGCTAACTCCATCTTTCCCATTACTAATACTCTGTGGTATTGTTAGTTATACTGTTATTATTACAGGTGTAAGAGCTGCTGGGATTCTAGTTTGTAATCCTTTCTGCAAACCTCCCTCTGACTGCTTGTATCTGAGGGAGGTAAGTATTTCATACAGAGGATGATGTTTTGCTAGTGATATTCTACCCAGTTGTCATTGAATTTTGTGGATATGTGTCAGCTTTGCAGGTAACTTTTCTCATGGCATCTGTTTGTTTGTGTTATGTTCTCCTCACACCTTGACAGGGTTAGCTTGCACCTCCTCATGGATGCTCTACTTGTCTCTGGAACTTTGTTGTTGCTCTCTGTTGAGTAGTTCCTACTGGCTTATCTTCAAAATCACTGTTGTCTTTTGCACTGTGGAGTCTCCATGACATTTAAATTTCTCTTCCTCTCAGCCTTATGGTGTGATCTGTTTACTTGCCATTCTTGGAGTGTTTGTGCATTTGAAACTTGGAGAAGGAATTATAACTTTCCAACCATTTTTTGATAAACATAACATTGGTCAAATTCCATGGACTGATTTTGTTCATATTACAAGCTGTATTTCCCAGGCTGTGTGAGCCTTTTACATGGAAGTGGAATATTCTAAATTTTACCTTTGCTCATATTCATCATTTTTATATTCCTTTAAATATTATATTTTTTTCTATTTTGTGCCTAAGTTACTAAGAAATGGCTTGATCATTTCAGGTCTCAATTTTAACATTTCACTTCTTGAGTCACATTTAGGTGTTAGTGTCAAAGGGGCATTTTATCAGGTAAATTATTCCTTGCTTCCGAGTCAAGACTTCTCCTTTTATTCTACCCACTAGTATGAATCACAGGGATGGATTCCTAGAGAGATTAGGAGTTGTTTTGGGCTTCATGTAAGTTATGAGAATGTAAACCTTGTGGATACTTTTTCACCTTGAATCAGTAAACTCCACTCTGCTCCTCAGATTGGTCTGTACCAGTGGCTCTCCCCTGACTATCTGCTTACAGAAGATGCTGAAGGCGGGTGTCTAACTTTTAACATTCACTCTTTATTCTATGCTATCCTACCCTAGAAACCCCACATGCCTTGGCCCCCAGACTCTGAGCTCCATCTCAGCTCTGAACAGGCTGTACATTCTCATCAGTCCAATGAGAGAAGCTTCATTTCTCCAAAACCAGTCCTCTTTCTTAATATATCTGTTGTCTTAAATTTCTCTCTCTCTCTCTCTCTCTCTCTCTCTCTCTCTCTCTCTCTCTCTCTCTCTCTGTCTCTGTCTCTCTCTCTCTGCCTCTCTGTCTCTCTGTCTCTCTCTCTCTCTCTCTGTCTCTGTCTCTCTCTCTCTGCCTCTCTGTCTCTCTGTCTCTCTCTCTGTCTCTCTCTGTCTCTCTCTCTCTCTCTCTCTCTCACACGCACACACACACACAAACACAGACATATGCACACCATTTCATTTACATGTATGAACACACAAATGTACACACACAAATACACATTCTTATTTTTTGTGTTTTAGACAAGAATGTAAATTCCAATCTTAGTTACTCTATCTGAAAAAAAAAAGGTGACATCTTTAGTCTACATATTTGAATACCACAAAATCCCTGAGGTAGTATTATCTGCTTTGTTGTATCAATCTGAAAATATAAACTGGAGAGATAGCATAGTAGGTGTGTCCACAGTCAGAAAGCTTAAAAAGAGCATTACAATTTGTTCCATCTAATTCCCAATTTTATACCTTTTGTACGGTTAGAGAATATGAAGACAAGCACAGGCACACACACACAATCTCAGTGTGTGTTATATTCATTTATACACTTTGGAGGAATCCATTTATTCACATATGTTGCTATGTGTACAGGGCAGAATAGTGTCACACAATAGAAGTCACACATGACTTCCCCTATCTGTCTCCATCTTGTTTTTTGAGACTGTCTCTCATTGTACCTGGAACTTGCCATTTTTGGTAGACTAAGTGACCAGAGTCTAAGGACCCCCACTTCTCTAGTTTGACCTATCAATCTAGTACTCTAGCTACAACTGAGTGTCACCAAACCTGGCTATCACATGGGTGCTGATGTTCTGCATTCAGGGCCTCATATTTGTGCAGCAAAGCTTTCCTTACTGAACTGTCTTTTCTACCTTAGCCTTTACAGAGATATTGACAGAGAAGTCAGTGTTCTGTGGAAAGGGCAGGGAACAGTTGGTTTTTACACTTCTGCCTCATATCCACAGTGCATCACAATGTCTACTATGTCAATATTTAAAGCCCTTCTCTGCATACAGAATGCTGAACAAATTCTGTCACTCACATTTGAAAAGTACACTAACTTGCTTGGTGTCCTGGTTATCTTTGCCCTTAGCACACTGCCTAACCAGGGTAGGAGTTATGTTTCCTTGTATGTAGTTTTCCTGGTCTTTGCATTAAGCTTAATGCCTGGCACATGACAACCAAACCTGTGGGGGTGGAACTTGATCAAAGTGAATTAATTTACCTCAGTCCTGACCTACAGAATAAACAGCATAAAAAACCTACAAGTCAAATCACACTGTGTATTCCAGAGCTGAAGAGTATACCCCTTAATTATGTGTTATCTTTCTAATTCTTTGATTAGTGGAAATAATTATGAAGTGTAAATAAATGAAATTAGATTCTCATATTGAATGGACCAGGGTTTCAGTGGCCCTTTTTTAAAAATATGGAAAGTATATTAATTGATTTTGATTATTATATTACTGCAAACAACAAACAATGGCTTGGAGAAACCCTTGTCAGGACCTACCAGAGGATCCAGAGTAACATGAATTTTTGTGTTTGTGTTTTTTTTTATACATGTGCTGATGCATGTGTGTATGTGTGGAGGGGTATAAATACTAGTGTGCTCACATACATGTGGAAGCCAGAGGTCAAACCCAGGAGTTATTCCTCAATTAATATAGTGGTTTATAGTATTTGACAACTTTACAGGACCTAGAATTTCTTAGGAAAGGTGTCTCTGGGCATGCCTGTGCCTATGCAAGATTATATGAGGCAGGCTTTTCCCAATATAATGGTGACTATGGAAGCACACTTTTAAAAATCATGTTCATATTAGCTCTGGGCATGGTACTGAGGTTCTAATGTTTGTAAGATGAGCACATCAGACACTGAAACATATCCCCCACCTTGTGCGCACAGTATTAAAAGGCATTGTAAAACAGAAGTTAGGATGGCAGTTGAGTTCTGTGTCAGGTTTGATACTTCTCTCAACACTACATACTAACTAATGTTCGACAAATAACTTGACCTCCTGAAGTTCTTGTTTAAATGACACACAGCACTACCATCTAGACTTGAAGTGATTAAAGTCAAATTTGGTAGAAGACAGCAGATGATTTTATCCAGACTCAAATTTCCCTTCAGGTTAGTCATATTTGGAAGCACCTACTCAATAAAGGACTGAATATACCAGCCACACACACAGGTTAGTGTGTAAGGCAAGCTCTCACCTCCTATAATAGTGCAGATGAGTGTGCTGATTCAGAAAAATACACAAGCACAGGACTTGGGAGTTTTCATTTTCTCTTATTTCTCAAGAGTAATGATGGAAAAGACGTGTCTGAAAGGCAAATGGGATTAAATGTTTTGCATCTTCAGTTTGGAAATTGTTTCTGGTTTGAAATGTTATTGACATTAATTAACAAAGAAAAATTACTAGTATAGAGTCTGATGTGTAGCTGGATGAATTGTAGATATTACTCTTGGCTTAGAGACATGATGACTGAATTGCAATCCTGGCTCTGCCCATGTAAACCCATGTGGCTTGAGACAAGATAATTTGCTGCTGTATGCACCATTACCTTCATAAAGAGAGTGTTGAATTAAAAGAGCACTAAGGTCTGGTTCAGCCTCAACGTTATGCTTTCCTTTCTTATTTGCATACTGTGACATATACTCCAAATTAAATTCATAAGTTGCAGACTGTGATGAATCTTTGCCCTCTACATGCACATGGAAGCTAAGCCACGTGTGTGTGCGCGTATGCACGCACGCGCGCGCGCGCGCGCGCACACACACACACACACACACATAATCACATGGGAACAAATTTCAGTGAGTCCTGTTTGTATCTCTTTGTGTTATTCAAGGGACAATGAATTTTTCTGCTTATTAAAAGTGTTCTATGAGTCATAAAAGTAACATTTTATAACTAATTTAGGTTCATAAATTTTAAGTGACCTAAACTCACATGTTTGGTAAAGATGTTTTTGATGTTTGATGCATCATAAGGATGAGATTACTTAATAAATGAACCGATTATGGAATGATTATAGTGACTGAAGTATGATCAACACTCAATAATTCTCTGAAAAGTAAGTTTTTCATGAAATAATAAAAGTGAGTCAATTTTTACTGTTTTAAAGAGTCAACAGTTCAAGAACATAGCTACGTCCACAATTTGGTCCAAAATGATTAGAGAACCTGGTTAGCAGTTTGGAAGACAATGTCGTCAGCTAGATTTACCATTAGTCTACTGGTATCTGCAATACCTGGTTTGTGGATGGGGAAGAAACCAGTACAAACTTTGGAGTCTGTTTAGAGAAATGGTGAGATAGAGGTCAAGCAATAAGATATGCATTGGGTCTTGAGGTTTACATTTTTCAAAGAGCAATGTCCTTTGAAATGAGGAAAACTGTTTTAGAACTGTTATGTCTAGAAGGATATGAGATCCATGTGATCACAGGTTAAGGACTAGAGAACACAGAATTGTTAAACATGCAGGATTTTTTTCTTCAAAGGAAGAAATTAACATCTGTTCATTTGGAATGCTTGGAGTAGACGTTGTTTGATAACCTGGTAATCTTTCACTAGTCCAAGGAGTCAGGTTTTACCAGAATCATCCAGAATATTGAACATCATTTTTCAGTCAGTAGAACCCATCCTGATTACAAACCATTTCTCCCAAGCCCTAATCCTGAGCACTGTTCCTAAGAAATAGAACCTATCCTCATACAAATTACAACCTTTCCTAGACCCTTATCCTGAGCTCTATTTTTCTGTCAGTACAACCCAATCTTATGGAAAAGGCCACAGATTGCTTTGGTAAAAAGATGTACTTTGTAAGGAAGTTTTGATGTAGCCCTACCTGAAGCTTTTTTATGGTAATTGTCATGAGAAAACTTTCGTTCCAAAGCTTTACTGTTTTTAAATATGTAAAAAACAAATCACTTGGCATCAGACTCTAGAAGTTTGAACCAGCACCTGTGGACTACCTCAGGCTGAGCCAAGTTTCCTTTTTTATGTCACCTGCACTGTTTTTCTGCCAGCTGTGAAAACTGCAAGGACCCCCACAGAAGGGTTGTGGCCATGAGTTGGAATTTCTATCCATGACAGTGATTATTGGGGAAGGGGTCAATGACAAAGAAATGCATGAAGCAAAAACAAAGGCCCCTTCTCTTCTAAGTATCTCCTTGCATTTCATGGCTTTCTCTTCCAGACTCAGGTAACTTATTATTATGATAAAATGAATTTAGTTTGACAATTAACAGGGTTTCCTGAGTTACGTTTTGTAGTCCTTCTTCTCAAAGATAAGCTAGCTAATGATTTTTCTCAGAATTCACTAAGATGATGATAAAGACTCTTTGAGTAGCAATTTAACTTTCATGTACTGTAGGTGCTCTTGATGCCAATGTATTAGGAGAAAGAGCTAAGAGAAAGTCCATATGGATAGAAAACCAGAACAATGCTATCTGTTTTTAAAATGATCATAATAGACTCTTGATGACAAAGCAGGTTGTTTGGTTTAACTAAGTACAAAGTATCTCACATATCATATTGATATTTTCATTACTATTATTTTATTTCTCACATTGTGATGAATTCTAGGGCCCTGAGCCCTGATGGAAGCCATCTTATAGTAAACCTTTGATGACTAGGACATAGAAACTTTCAAGAATCCTGTGTATTGATTAAAAGTTGGGGTACAAGGAAAGTTTAACCCTATCTTTGGCCTAAAATGATAGTCAAGTCAATATTTTTAATAATATTTTATGAATACTTTGGTAATTTCATAAAAAGCATTTTTATCATATTCATACAATCCAACTTCTCCCATATCTATTACCTCCACCCTCATTTCCCTACCTACCTACTTGTGTGCATTTTTCTTTTTTTTTTCTTGTCTGAGCCAGGCTAGCTATATTTGTCAATTATTATCGGGAGTAGGGTCTGCACCTCTCTTTCTTCCAGAAGCTCTCAAATGCAAATATCTCCTTAGTTAGTTGTAAAATGTTTACCCCTCACACTCATGCTGGAATGTTCTCAAATTTGAGCTTGAATAGCTCTTGTGCATGCAGTTATAATTTCTGTGAGATCATATGAACAAATACCCTATCATGTCTGTAAGACAATGTTTTCTTGACATCATCCTCTACCTCTGGGTCTTGCAATCATTCTGCCCCCGTTTTCATGAAGGTCCCTGTACCTTAATGGGTATGCTATGATATGCTCCTCTCATTGAGGATTGAATTCTCCATCATCTCTTATTATCTAGACATATACTAGTTGAGGGTCTCTGTTTAATTGTTATCTACAGCAAGAAGATACTTGAATGAGTACTGTTTTATGGATATAGAAATAAGCCATCAGATATCATTTTAATACTAAATACTAAGCCCATTTAGCAGAATAATAGTATTAAGTTCTTCTCTGGAGATGCTAACCTCCATAACCACAACTTCCTGGCCCTGTTAATAGTAACAGAAATAGGTTCCATCTCTTGGAGCAGAGCTTAGATTTAATCATTAAGTGCTTGCCTACTTCCATAACTTTTGTGACACTATTGAATCAGTGGGCATATACTGTAGCGTGTACTGTTTATGGCTGAGTAGGATTGATTATTCCTTTCCTCTTCTCGTAGTGTGGCTATCACTAATATCAATGAAGGCTAGCTGGTACAAATGAAGTATCCCTGTGAGTACCAACTTGGTTTTTCCATTTTTATGACTCTAGATGATAACCAAGATTTATAGTGGTATTTTTTATTTGTGCTGAAATGTGATTTTATTTGTATGTTAATAAATAAAGTTGCCTAGGGGTCAGAGCTATTAACAAGCCATAGGGAAAGCCAGGGCGGTGGTGGTGCACACCTTTAATCCCAGCACTTGGTAAGCAGAACTAGGTAGATCTCTGTGTGTTCAAGGATACAGCCAGCATTGGAGACACACGCCCTTAATCTCAATACCAACCATAGAAGACTTGGGAGGTCTGTACAGAGAGGCCGTGACGAGACAGCCACGTAGTTGGGTTTACAACCAATGAGAAGGAAGAACCAGAACTCTTTATAAGTCAAACGCACAGGAAGTAGCTCCTTTTTTCGGAGAGGTCTCTGGGCGAGAGAGGCTAGCTGGAGGAAAGTGGGTAAGGCTCCTAGCTCTGACCTCTTGGGCTTTCACCTTTACATTGGCTCTGTGTTTCTTATTTAATAAGGCGGTCGGTTACATCTACAAAGATTCTTGATTATTTGGTTGTAATTCTTGGGAGTGTATATAATCCCATTGATAAACACTTTACAAAGAGGTAGGTCATTCCTGCTACGAAGTTTTTTTATGTGCCAACAATCAAAGAAAATTCATACTATGTAGTAAAATACTAGGTTAAGACCACAAGACAATATTATGATTGTATATGATTATATAATTACTAGCATAAAATAATTCATGGCAATATGTATTTGAAAATAATGACATTTTCACTACTAAATGAAACAAATGTATTTAACATAATTTTTAAGTTTTATTCTTTCTTTTTTTTTTTTTTTTTTACAAAGAGTGTGTTCACCAAATTAATACTGTTTCTTTGAAGAAGGCAAAGGGATTGCAGAGAGTCAATAATGACTTTGCTTTTTATATACTTGAAACACTATCTGTAATAAATTTAAATCAGCATATTTTAGGTAATAATTGCACAAAATTTAAAAATTTGACTTAAATGTGCTATTGCTGATAAAGTATATGTTTAAATGACAGCATTAAAATGAAACTAGGTTTTGGACCATGGGCAGGAGAGAAATCTCAGCACTTAAGAGTACTTGTTGCTTTTTTCAAGGAACATAATTTTGTTCCCAGCACCCACATTTGGTGGTTCACAAACCTTTTATCTCAGCTCCAGGGTATTCAAATTCTCTTGGCCTTAAGAGGAACATATATGCTTGTCTATATTCATGCACACAAAAATACATATATATAGTGTTAAAAAAGGAAAAAAAATCACTTTTAAAATATTTTA
>CABHPP010143457.1:0-10290 GCA_902168425.1 Peromyscus attwateri
CCAGGCTCAACTCACTTATTTTACAACTCAAGAAATTGAGACCTAGAGAAAGTCAATGATTTATTCAAGATGATTTAAGTACATTGTGTTGAAGCAGATAATTGAGTTTTGACCTTCCAACACATTCAGTGTTTCATTACATCACCTCAGAGTCCCTGGAGCTTCATATCCACAAGGATGAGTATAACTGAAAATATTAGTTATAAATATTTTATTAGTAGTATTATAAAATCCATGTCTGCATGTATATATTTATGTCAAACATGTATTGTCATTTTTAAAAATAAGATTTATACACTTGAGGTAGTCTAAAGAATCTTGTTTGTGATGTTAAGGAGTCTACCCCTAAGACCTCTATATTCTTTGATATCATTATTTCTTCATCACCATTTTTCTTTGTTGTGGAGAATATTTTAGGCAGAATTCTAAATGGCTTCCTGAAGATATATAGAACTTACATGGTGGTGAGGTTTTTGCAGATATAATTAAGGAATTAATACACTGGTTTGAGTCAGGTAGATTATGTACTTCGAGTTATTTGAACTATACCAGCCCTTAAAAACCTACATTTTGACATTATTTCAAAACACGTTGTGATGTAGCTAGCATTGTCAATTTGACATAACTTCATTATTTGAAAATGGAATCTCAGTTGAAGGATTGACCAGATCAAATTTGATCCTTGGGCTTGTCTTGATTGCAAACTACTGTTAGATGATAGAACCTACTGGGCAGATAGATTTGAGGAGTATAAGAAAGCTAGCTTAGAATGAGTCTGTAAGGGAGACAGCAAAAAGCATTTCTTCATGATTATTCTTCTACTTCAAATTCCTACTTGGGTTCCAGCTCTGACCTCCTTCAGTGAGGTACTAATTAGGTAAATTTGTGTCTCCTTAGAGTATAAGCCAAATAAGCCTTTTCTTCCACAAGTTGGTTTGATGAAAGTGGTTTATCATATTAGGAAAGGAAAGTTGAACAATTCACATGGATATGGAGTTTGCAAAGGACTCCAATAGCTCAGAAAAGAAGTTTTGGCAAATTGGACCACATTAACTTGGACAGATTCTGTAGCAGAAAGGAAATAATCAACACTAAAGTGAGAGCACACAGAATAGAAAATCATTGCCAGATATAGACAGAACACATTTATATTTATAGTCTAAAATTAACCCAAATTAAAGGCAGAAGAAAAATTCTATTAATAAAAAGAAAGTATAATACAAAGAAACTTCTGGTAAAACAATGTGGAGACAGAGTACATAAAATATGCTCAGCATCTTCAGTCTTCAGGAAAATGAAAGCTGAGAGTACACTGATATTAATTTTCACTCCCGCCACTGACAGTGATTATGGATAAGCGTGCTCATGCATGCACGTGCGCACACACAAATTTGCATGCATGCACACACACACACACACACACAAACACACACACACACACACACAAACATACACACAAATAATTTTTAAGGATATAGAGGAAAAAGATTATGTTTATATTGATAGTTGAAAAATAAACAGGTATGTCAATTCTTGAAAGCAGTGGGAGAGTTTTCCTCAAAAATCTGAAAATAGAAACAGGGTAGTATCCAGCTGTCTGATTCCTGGGAATACATCAAAAGGAATTTAAGCCATCATACCACAGGGACAAGTACTCAACCATATTTACTTTGGTGCTACTCACCACCATCAAGTTATAGTATCAGCCTGCATGTTCTTCAGCATCCCAATGAAGGAAGGAAATGTCATATGTAGAAACAATGGAACTATATTCAACCCAAAGTAGACTGGAATAGGTCATTTGTTAAAAAAAATTGATACAATTGGAAATCTTAACATTAAGCCTTATGATTTCTCTCATGTGGAACATACTTTTATATGCACATACATATGACATAAAATAATTGTTTGGGAAGAGAATTTAACCAGTGAGAGGAGAGGATGTGTATGACAGCATGATGTGGAGCAAATATGATCAAAGCACAGGATGCACTTGAGAATAAATGTCCTTATGAAATCCACACTTTGTACCTTGAACATACAGTAATTTTTAAAAGCTCCTCTCTTAATTGCTAGTGGAAAAAAAAGTCACAGAGACTGACCGTGAGTGTGGTATTGAAAGGTTGTGCCTACAAATTGTAAAGCTAAAATATAAGAAGTGCAGATTCTCCAGGAGCATAAAGTGACCTCTGAGTCAAAGCCACCCAGAAAATGGTGAGCTCAGACTGCTGAGTTTCAAGATCAGGACTTTGTAAACAATCTGATGAGCTGGGAAGAAGTTAATGCCCAGAGAGTCCAGGTGATAGTTCAATGAAGGCAAAGTCTGACTTTGGCCTTTAGAAACTTTAAGTAGAATATCCAAATAAGCTTGGTGAGAACTCTGACCTACATAGCTAATAAGTATATGTTCTCATTGTTAATCATGAAGTCATTTTTAATTGTTATATACCAATAGAAAATGACTTCAGAGAGTATTCCAGGAAGACTATCTTCCTTCACATACACTAAACAGGACAGGTGCACTTTCTCCACACCCATAAAAGGATCTGTGAGTATAGAACCCAAAATCATAGAATTCTTTCTTCTGTATTTGCACTTGAGAACATGACTACAGTATGGTAGGGAAACCTGAAACCCAGGGATTACACACCAAACATTCACACCATCCTATTCCTGAGAGTAAACCTGGTAGTATGTTTTTTGCTAGCAATCTGCCAGAGGCTATATCATTAAGTCTACATCCTGGACCTCCAGATATTCATGGTATCTTGATAAATTTCCCCATAATTCTATTTTAATTAGTTTAACAAGATTTCCTTCCTTTTGCCACTAAGAATAAACCAAACTATAGACTCACTGAATAAAACAGAAACAAATTATTTTCTAGATATTTTAATCACATTAAATAATCTAACCAGTTTCTTTCCAACCATATTTAACTAATGGAATATTCTGTTCCTCTTAGTGCCAATACAAATCTTCTTCAGCTCTATTTACTGTATTTCTGTCCACAATTCTATTGCCGTATCTGACCATCTGAGGCCCAGAGAAAAGACAGTCAAATGAAACACTATGTTGGAAATTTAAGTGAACTTAGTTGGTGGTCACTAGTGTGAGATTTCTCCAACTACTTTATGTGGGCATTTAGTGCTATGATTTTTTCTATTAGCACTACTTTCATAGTATCCCATAAGTTTGGGTAGGTAGAAAGGGGAACACTACTCCATTGTTTGTGGGAGTGCAAACTTGTACAGCTACTTTGGAAATCAGTATGGCAGTTTCTCAGAAAATTGTGAATCAGTGAAGCTCAAGACCCAGCTATATAACTCTTGGGCATATACCCAAGGAATGCTCAATCATACCACAAGGACACTTGCTCAACTATGTTCATAGCAGCATTATTCATAATAGCCAGAACCTGGAAACAATCTAGATTGCCTTCAACCAAAGAATCAATTGAGAAAATGTGGTATATATACACAGTGGAGTACTACTCAGCAGTAAAAAACAATGACATGATGAAATTTGTAGACAAATGGAGGAAACTAGAAAATATCATCGTGAATGAGGTAACCCAAACTCAGAAGGAAAAATATAGTATATACTCCTTCATAAGTGGATACTTATGTAAAGTAAAGGATAACCAGACTACAACCCACAGCTCCAGAGAAGATAGCTAACAAGGAAGACACAAAGAGGGATGCATGGATCACACTGGGAAGGGGAAATTGTGGTGGTATTGTATTGCCCAAAATATTGTGTACGCTAATAAACTCATCTGGGGTCAGAGAACAGGACAGCCACAATATTAAAGGTTAGGCAGTGGTAGCACACGCCTTTAATCCTAGCATTCCAGAGGCAGAAATCCATGTGTTCAAGGATACACCCAAGCATGGGGACCAACGCCTTTAATCCCAGAAAGCAAGCCTTCAATCCCAGGGAGTGGTGGTAGAAAGCAGAAAGGTATATAAGGTGTGAGGACCAGAAACTAGAGGCATTCGCCCTGGAGAGGCATTTGCCCTGGAGAGGCATTTTGGCGTGGTTAGGCATTTTGGCCTGGAGAAGCATTTGGCCTGGTTAAGCTTTCAAGCTTCTAGCAGCAGTTCAGCTGAGACCCATTTTGGATGAAGACTCAGAGGCCTCCAGTCTGAGGAAACAAGACCAGCTGAGAAGTTGGCCAGGTGAGATTAGCTGAGGCTTATTCTGTGTCTCTGACCTTCGAGCGTTCACCCCAATACCCGGCTCAGGTTTGATTTTATTAATAAGAACTTTTAAGATTCCTGCTACAGGAAATAGATGAGATCTCCATGAGTAAACTGGGAATGGGAGGGCAATGGAGGGTAGAGGATGGGGCATGAGAACATAAGGAAATGGGATGGTCAATCTGGAATAGAGATGGAGTGGGAGAGCAATGAAAGAGATACCATGATAGAGGGAGACATCATGGGGATAGGGAGAAACCAGATGCTAGGAAAGTTGACAGGAATCCACAAGGATGACCCCAGCTTAGACTACTAGCAATAGTGGAGGGGGTGCCTGAACTGGCTTGCCCAAGTAATTAGATAGGTGAATATCCTAACTGTCATCATAGAGCCTTTCTCCAGTAACTGATGGAAGCAGATGCAGAGATCCACAGTCAAACACCAGGCCGAGCTCCAAGAGTCCAGTCGAAGAGAGAAAAGAGGTATTCTATGAGCAAGGAGCGCCAAGATCATGATGGGGAAACCTACAGAGACAACCATACCAAACTAGTGGCAACTCAGGAAATTAAGGCCAATATCTGTGGACCCTCCATGGGACCAGACTAGGCCCTCTGCATAAGTGAGACAATTGTGTAGCTTGATCTCCTTAAGGGGCCCCCTGTCAGTAGAATCAGGATCCATCCCTGCTGTATGAACTGGCTTTTTGGAGCCTACTGCCTATGGTGGAACACCTCACACAGCCTTGAGGCATGGGGGGTGGGGTGGCTGACATGCTTCTCCTGAATGTAACAGGTTCTACTGACTCCCTATGGGAGGTCTTACATTCTTGTAGTAGGGAATGGTGGATGGGTTGGGGGGGGGGGGGAGGCTGGAGGGGTGGGAGGAGGGAAGAGGGAGATCTGTGATTGGTATGTAAAATGAATTACAAAATTCTTAGGACTCCTTCACCATCAGTAATTCTTGTCCTCTCTGATCTTAGTAGGTGCCATGTGAGGAAGTTTTTTTTAAGCAAATGAATATTTTGTTCCTCATTGGACTTTTACCCACTGTTTTAACTTTCGTTGATGCTTTTTTCCTAAATCTGTTATGACCATGGTGCCCGCAAAAGCATCCTTTGACTCTATCATTCACATTTATTGGCATTTACTGGAAGGAGGAGCTGGCTCTATTGTTTGTATACTTATATCAGAATGGACGCATAGCATCCTATGTTATTTGGTAGATTATAATCCATTGATGCTGTCTTTTATTTTGAGGTTCAGACAGACCCAACTGTGGTTATGGCTACTCTGATCTGGCTCTTGCAGCCTTTGATGTGCCCCCATGGGTTTATTTGGCTCACAGGTTATAGTTCATTGTTGGAAGTCAGGGCAAGAACTCAAGGCAGGAACTGAAGCAGAGACCATGGGGGACATTGCTTAGTGGCCTGTTCCCCATGGCTTGCTCTGCTAATCTTCTCTCTTTTACAATTCAACCCTACCTGCCCAGGGGCAGCACTGTCTATATTGGGCAGGGCCCTCCTACATCAATGATTACTCAAGAAAATGTCCATCAGACACACGTTTACAGGCCAATATGATGGAGGCAATTCCTCACTTGAGGTTGTTTCTTCCCAGGTACCTCTAGTTCGTATCAAGTTGACAAAAATTAACCAACAAATTGCTATTATACAGATGGAGAAACTGAGGCACTGGCCACACAGTGAGACACAGCTCCTTGATGCTACAGGAACTTATCAGTAATGGTGTCCAGGAATGCTGACCCCTGGTTTTCTGTTGGGCAGCACAAGTGGATGTGTAAAGATGAAGTGTGCATTAGGGTTGTGTTTCCATCATATATGTGCATGGACTGGGGTCTGCTGAGGTGGGAAGTCATGACTCACTATTCAGTTTCGCTTAGGATGAAATGCTTGCCATTAAAAAAAATTTCTTAATAAGAATATTTTGCTATTGTGATTATTGTAGCTGTATGTTGGTTCCTAAAATCAGGTGGAGAACATATTCTTTGATGATTTTTTTTAATTTACAATTAAAATTTTATATAAATTCTTCAATGTTTCCCAAAATACTTTGTTGATATTTTGGTGATAATTACATTAAAATAAAAATAAGAAGTTGATTATAAACTCAAAAAATATCATATTATTTTGTATTTCAATTCAATCTGTAGAGATAGTATGCATTATTATTCATTTTGGTTTCTCTAATATCTTTCATTGATATTTTATAGTTTTTGCAGACAGATAGTGAACATAATGCCAGTTGAATAGCTATATCTTAATATAAACACATACAGATTTGGTAACTCTAGGTAAATAATACTGTGTTTTTAATTCTTCACATCAGTTCACTGTTAGTGTATACAAATAAGACTTATTGTGATTTATTTGTATCCATCGTGTGACTTTGCTTGGGGAATTTTAGTTCCTGGAGGTGTATGTACTCCATTAACTCTCCAACTTACACAGCCTTCTGCAAATAAAGATTGCTTTCCTTTCAAATGTGCATGCCTTTCACTTCTTCACTGGGCCTGATTGGTACTGAAAAAGCTCAGTGTTGGGAGCTTTCAATGCTCTGTTGGTAAGAGTGGAGTGCTTCAAAGAGAAAGCACTCAGACTTTTATTACTGTTTATGAGGTTCATTGAGGAGTTTCTGGAGGTGATTTTTCTTTATCAGATTTGTGTGGTTCCTTTTTATTTTAACTTACTAGAAAGCTTATTTGTTTTTTGTAAACCTCGAACAGCTATTGACATGAGTGAATTTTAGTTTAAAGACATTTTATGATTTTTGCAAGAACTACAAAAATTTTCTGGATTTCTGGGACATTTGAATTTATCTCATCCCTCTTCCCTATTTTTCTTCCCGGATTAGCTATTAGACTATAATTTGAATAACCACTACACCATTTTAAAATAAAGTGTTTGACATTATTCATCCAGGCCTGCATAGATGCTTTAATAAAATAAACTTTTAAAAGAGCCTCATAGTTTAGTGGGTTTGGTAATTATGTATGTTAAAATTGTGTATGTTGAAGACAAATATATGAATAGATTTTGAAAATTCATGCAGTAGTTGATATAATATAGCCATGTGGCTTTGAAAGACTATAAAAGGCTCTGGGGTAGCACTGTTATTTACAATGAATTAAGAAAAAACAATTGTGATTTCCAGGAAAAAATCTTTGAGATGAAAATATGACATGTGAATGTGACTAACACATATACTATAGTAGTTATATATAGTCAACCTTCAAATTATTAAGATGACTGTAATAAAAATGAGAATACCAATATCTAGGTGTGACAAGGGTATGTTAAAGAGTATGCTAAAATACAAATGAAAAGATGTATAATGGCAAGAGATACTCAAGGACAGATTTTAGTAATCCAAGGATATTGTTATTATTGGGGCTACAAAAACTTTGATCCTGGGAACTTTTACTAAGAAAAGTGATAACTTTGGATGTCTTCTCTCTAGATTTATGCTGGAAGAATAGACAGGTACATATTAACCCTTTTAATAATTTATGCAGCTCTAAGCATTTTATAGGTATTATTAGAGTTTATGCATTCAAAGTTACCAAGGTATATGTAGTCTTTATGCTTCCTTTTTGTGTATTCCCATTAGCTTATTCTTAAAAACAACAGAAATGTCTTCAGGCAGAAGGTAAGTCACTGATACATGTTCAACTTTGGTGTAAAATATTACATTCATCTCAAAAATGTACAATGCAACTCATTAGGTAGAGTTTGGCTGTATATCTTATGATTTTTTTAATTCTAATAGCATAGGAAAAATAATTTGTTGGCACAGTAAAAACTGATGTGTAGAGAGAAAACACAAATAAAATCTATTTAGCCAGATGTAATTTGTACAATTTTACTGATAAAAAACATTCCAAATAGTAATTATGCATGACAACATGAAAAAGTGTTTATCTTTGTCTGATGGAAATTGATTTCATGCTGTTGGCTGTCTTTGTGCTCAGACCTGGTAAAGAGAAGGGGTGTAACCATACAGGTTGACTCTGAGCTCTTTTTAACCATCTGAGATGAGCAGTTTACATGTGTGATGTGTGCAAGTAATTGTTAATAGACAGACATAGACAGAGTTTTAGAAGTTTGTTTCTTCAGAAAATGAGATGATGGAAGTCTGTTTAATTACAGAACAAAGAAATTGGCTAAGTGGATGCATAATCACAAAGAAAATTTGATTAAGGCATTTAAGCTGTCAATCATATAGGGTAGAAAGATGGCATTAAAGGTTTTAGTTCTATTATGGAAATATGTACATACTCTCATGATGTATCAGAGTTATACTGACCAACCTCAAAATACATCATTTCTCATGACCTCCTCTGGAAAGACCAGGTCTTCAGCTTTAAGTTTTGGCATTTTTGTTGTTATTGTTATTAGTCGTTTTTCTACTTATATAGAAATTTCTTGAAATCTATTAAAAAAGAGAAAAAGGCTATTTTTGTTTCATAGTTTAGAAGGTTCAGGCTGTGACTGAGGAAATCAATTGTTCTTAGATTCTTACTTTAGATGGTTGGAGGTATAGTCCATCATTGCAGAAGGCCTTGGCAGAGCAAAGTCTTCTACATCCTTGACACTGTGATGCACAACCTGAGAGAGGAAGGACCTGGGAATTAACATTAGGCTATGATCT
Organism: Peromyscus attwateri; assembly: GCA_902168425.1. Taxonomy (NCBI): domain Eukaryota; kingdom Metazoa; phylum Chordata; class Mammalia; order Rodentia; family Cricetidae; genus Peromyscus; species Peromyscus attwateri. The sequence continues at coordinate 8,870 of CABHPP010143457.1, forward strand.
CACTGTCCTTTCCAGAACATGGTCCCAGTGAAAAGAGACATTTCTACCACTTTTCATTTCTTAAAGTTTCCACTACCTCTCAAACACACAACATGAACACTGAGTGTGTAACATATAGGACTTTGAACAATATCCGAGATATACGCTATAACTTTCTGTTTCTGGTCTCCAGAAGCCTATTATGATCTCATGTTGAAAAGTGCATTTAATATATCCCTAAGTTTTAATTGTAGTTTTGCTCTACAATTGTATAGTTCAAATGTTTATGTCAAAAATTTGAGACTAAAGACCAATTTAGCTGTGAATCCCTGTGAAAAATTAAAATGCAAATGATGTGCTTACAAGCTATAATAGTACAAGACATACATTCTCAATTGAAGATTTGTTTAAAAACAGCAGGAAAACCAAAGATGAAGTGAACAACTTGGATTTCCTCTCAGATACCTTAAAATGTTTGACCCAAGGAGAGTTACACAAGAAAGACTGAACTGAGACACAATGGGACAGTGAAAGATTAAAAACAGAAACAATAGGTATGAAAGAGTCCAGCACATATGTGAGTTGATGGCATTGAAGTCAGTCTCACTTGTTTTAAATAATTTTTTTCTTGCTTCTAATAAGGTACAATTAAAATAGCTATATTCTTATTTCACAAATCATTTTCCCATAAATTCCAGTCCCTTGTAGTAAAGTGACCAAAAATTGCTAACACAATTATATTCCTTGAACCAAGGTCAAAGTTCAGAAAGATCCTGTACATAAGGAAGATTATTTTTTTCTTAAAGAATGAGGATAATCTCCTCTTTTTTATTTTTTGTTATTAAGAAATTTTCTATTCATTTTACATACCAACCACAGATCCCCCCTCCTCCTGCCCCCCAGCCCTCCCTCCAACCCACCCCCTATTCCCACCTCCTCCAAGGCAAGGCCTTCCATGAGACAGTTGTGTAGCCTGAACTGCATAAGGGAGATTTTATCCAACAAGTAAAGGATTATAGAAGGAAGAAATAGAGATAACTGTGTTCCAGGCAAGGAAATGTCAATGTTTGAGTATCCAAACTTCCCAAGAGACACACATTCAACAACTGATTCCTAGTTGGTGATGCTACTTTGTTACGTTTGTGAACTTTTAGGAAGTAAAGTCTATATGGAGAAATATGTATGCATTAAGAATGCTACACCTGATATGTTTGTGTTCTGTCTGCTGTCTGTCTATCCATCAATCTATCTATCTATCTATCTATCTATCTATCTATCTATCTATCTATTTATCTTCATCTATCTATCATCTATCTATCTATCTGTCTATCTATCTATCAATCATCTATGAATGTATGTATGTATGCATGTATGTATGTATGTATGTACATATGAATCTATCTATCTATCTATCTATCTATCTATCTATCTATCTATCTATC
>CABHPP010143457.1:10300-74864 GCA_902168425.1 Peromyscus attwateri
ATCTATCTATCTATCTATCTATCTATCTATCTATCTATCTATCTATCTCTAGCTGTCTACATATTTCCTCCCTTATATTTATTCTTCTTGTCTGCCATGAAGTGAACAGTTTCTTCTTCAAACTCACATACCATCATGGTATTCTGCCTCACCATGGGATGGGAATTGCTGGAGCCAAGGACAGTGCACTGAAATCACAAAAGATGTGAATCAAAATGAGCCTTTCCTCTTATGCACAGTACTTAGAGACAGTTGTGATAAAACTGACCAACATAAGGAGCTAACTCATAAAAATCATGAAGACATCTAGTATGAGGTACATATTCACTGATATTAAAGGGACTCGGTCTTGGCAGCTGGCACTGGAACTGAAAGTCCATGTAACACAAGGAGAGGAATGAACTTCATTCATAGTCATGAAACAAATCCAAGAAGAATATTGAGGAGGAAAAAAATCAAATGTCTCAAAAGAAAAAAATAAGAGTAAAAGTTGACTCCTTAAACCCTGAAAGATGACAGGCAAGAACCTCAGTTCTGAAGTTTTCATTTAGTTAATCTGTTCTTTAATTTTCTCTTATTAATTTTAAAAAAATTTTTATTTTTAAATTATAATTGTTTATTTTAATTTCCTTTTTGTAACTATTTTATAAAATTTGTATTATTAGTTTTATCCTGAATCTTGTAAATTTCACATACCTGTTTCTACTGTCTATTTTTTCAAACTCTGAGAATGTCTATGTAAATATGTACATCATATGTCTATGGTCATTCCATGTGATAAAATGAAATCTGTGGCCTCAACAGAAATGCTTCACTGAACACAGTGAAAAAATAGCAAGTAGAACTTAAGGTTATTTGGGTCAAGATCTGAGTTCAGCTTCTTTTTACTTTGTAATTGAATTTACTCTTTCATTTGATGTTATATTGGATAACAATGGAAAAATTAACAATAGTAGATGGACATAAATTTAATTATTTCTCCCCTTTTATAAGTAATCTGACATCTCCATATCTTAAAATTCAATCAAGGAAAAGTGTAGCATGTTCATGACCATTTTCTTCTACTTCTGAATCCCTGAAAGCTAGCCATGTTTCTTGTCTTTCCTTTTCAGAGAAAACTCTCTAGCTCTAATGATTTTATTTTTATTGAATTATTGTGCAAAGTGACAGCACAATATAATATAGCCATAGAAAATATGTATGTTCAGCTGGAAAGATATCACAATGGTCAAGGGCACTGGCTGCCTTTCTAGAGGACCTAGGTTTGATAGTTGACATACATATGGCAGCTCATAATCATCTATCATTCTAGTTCTAAGGGTTCAATACTCCCTTCTGTGCTCTGTGATTATTGCACATATGTGGTATATACACATACATTTGGGCAAAGCATCCATACACATAAAACAGAAGTAGCTATAAAGAAGATCTTGGTGCTGTGGTATTTAAAATTAAACCACAGGAAGAGTTTAGTGGGCAAAGTTCAATTATTTCCATCCTCCCCATGGGTATATGATTATCTTGCTCGATCTAAGGCCAAGACTGACCTTGTACTGACTGATTGTCTTAGATATCAATTGTTTAAAAATGTTTCTGAGTTTACCAAATTCATACTAAGGAAATTCACAAAAGATTGGGTAATGGAACCAGAACACTGTGGTAATTTATACCCAAAAGTATAAAGTCAATGTAGACTGAGTTTTATGTCAGCCTAGACCAGTTCTGTGGAAAGATAAATGAGCACAAGGCATGCCTGATCAGGACAGGACAGGAACAAGTCCAGGAACACATCAAGTGAGGTTCCACCACAGAAACACCTATTACTTCAAGTTAATAGACCTTGACTTGACCATCTCCAGAATAGGAATACTTCAGAAATCAGAGACAGATAGTTGATATTTTTAGGATATGAATGTTCTTTATAAGGCAGAATAAGCCTAAGGACTGCTCTGTACTTCCATTTGAGGATACTTCCAACCTACTTTTTAAATGTCCTTTCTGTAGTTAGATTTCTACTTTCCTGTGGAGTACTGAACTTAATCAGAATAACGTCATACTTTTAAGGTACCTGAGCATTTTCCAGTTCAGATACATTATCCACTTAATGACTAATATATTAATAAATTACTTAACCTCCATTCAATGTTTCCATTTCAGTTGGGGTGGTTGGGTTAAGATTTGATTGTAAGTAACTCACAGTTCTTAGAACATCCAGTAATTTCTCATTGAACCATCAAAATTATTTTGAGAATTTGATGTTGCCCCTATTTTCATATTATAGACATAAAAATTGTAGTCTAGAGAGTTTTCATGATTTTTCTACTGTTAGTTGACAGATGTATAAGAAACATTTCCTGTGTGCTGTGTAGCTGAAAGATTTCCTGTGCCCGCCCGACTCCTGTGGCCTTGCAGTCCCGCAGTCACTCAGACCCACATGAACACACAGAGGCTTATATTAATTACCAACTGTATGGCCTACTGGCTCAGGCTTCTCACTAGCTAGATGTTACGTCTTATATTAACCCATTTCTATAAATCCATACTTTGCCACATAGCTCGCGGCTTACTGGTATCTTTACAACTTGCTTCTCATGGCGGCTGCTGGCAGCTCCCTCTCAGTTCTGCCTTTCTCCTTCCTCCTCTCTAGTTAGAATGTCCCACCTAACCATATTCTGCCTCACCATTTGCCAAACAGCTTTATTTATCAACCAATCAAAGCGACATATTTTCACAGTATACAAAAAGAAATTCCCCCCTCAGTGCTGGGCAAAGTTGGGAATAGGATGATGAACTGTGGTCAGTGACTTTAGTTTACATCTATGAAGCATTTGTGAAAATCTGCTAAGCTGTACAAATGTCAGGGAGCTTGGTTCTATCTGAGGCTCATGAATAAATGAAGGAGTGAGTGAGTGAATGAGTGAATGGATGAATATGCACTAGTTTCAATCTCCAGCTATGTCAAGCCATGATATTGTAAGGAATCATTGTTCCATTTGAGATCCATTGCACTAAATGAAGAATTAATGAATGAATATGCACTATTTCTGTACTAAATATTAAATGAAAGTTGAATAAGGTTATTCAAACTTTTAGATATTTCAAATAACTGGAATCACTATTGCTGCTACTTTTAATGAATTGCATTTAAAATCTTTCAGGCATTGTGGAGAATGCAAGGGAGCCATGACCCAGGCTCATAGATACACCTTCAAAGTGGGCCAAAGGGCACCATGATAACAGAAGGAGAAGGTGAATAACTTACGCCAAGAGGAAACAGCTGGAGCTGGTTTCTGAATGCTAAACAGTTTCAGAATGTGGCTTTGATTCAAGGAAGGCAAATCTTCACAACTTAAACTTTGAGGTGTGTTCTGAACATCCACAAGACCCTCAAACTGTGTTGGGAATCTCCTGTGGAGAGGTTTCCTTAGGTCGTTTTCTTAACTCTTCTCTTCTGCATTGGCTCAACAATGTAAGATAAATGCCCTTTGTCTGATATTTTCTTCTCTGATCCAAACACAATGCTGGAAGGGCAAAGGTCTGGCAACATTCAATGGGGAAATATAAGATAAACCAACTGCTAAGATGTCTCAATTTAAGGCAGCATCAAAAATCTCTATTTATTTAGTTTTCAATATACACTAGGTAATATGATAAGCATTTAAGACAGGTTTTTATTTTTAACAGGAGGACAGCTATAAAAACTTATAATCTATGTGTGCTGGGTGAGGAAACAGGTCCAGAGAATGGTGGCTTTACTCAGACACACTGAACATTGAGCAGGAATTTAAAGCCAATCACAGAATGTCCTGAAAGTCTAATGTCTACACCAATTCCCCCCATTGTCCTTTTCAGTGCAGATTTTATAGTCAGTATCTCACACAGGGGCTGCTGTCCTGTCTCTGGCCTCATTTAAATGTCCCTACATTCTTTGCTCCTGGTATACCTGTCCTGGATGTTAGAATATTTAAAACCCAAAGTCTTGTTTATGTCTTAGAGCCCTCTTTTTATTAAAAAAACTTATTTGTGTTTATGAATATTTTTACCTGCACCATGTATGTACCATATGTATGACTGTTGCCTTCAGAGTTCAGAAAAAGGTGTCAGATACTCTGGAGACTGAGTTATAGATGGTTATGGGATATCATATGATTGTTGGATACTGAACACTGGTCCTCTGAAATGGCACCAAGTGCTTTTAACTGATGAGCCACTACTCCTGCCCCAAGGCTTTCCATTTTAAAGGGAAGAATAACAATGTTTATATTCTTTAAATCATCACTTCAGAAAAGCTTATTTATTTAGGGTTAATTCAAATCAAGTATTTATTGAGTTCAGAAACATTTGAGTATCTGGAGAAGATGAAGAAATAGATATGGCAGTCTGAAAATGTTGAAGACAATATGTAATAAATTTTATTAAGATCATGGGTTAGTTAGAGAAAAGTCTTGATTAACAATTTGAAACGTGTCTTAGTATATAGTATGAATAAAGAACAGGAGGGGTAAATCAACCATGCAATGTTATCCCATTCCTTTGCTATGCATTGGGAGATTTAGTTTTTCCTCTAAAATAGTTTATAACTGAAAAAGAAGACATTTGAACCTCTTGGAGAATTGAGGTGGTATAGATATATTCATCCAGAGTGATTATATATGAAAATTATGCAGAAAATGTTGGTTAGAAGTGTGTTGAATGAAAGAAAAAACAAACAAAATAAGTGAACTGGGTATCAGCTATCATCTATGTACCAGTAGCATCCAAGTTCAAGGCCTTTTTAAAACAGAATCTTCTTAAAATATTACTATCTGAGGTTGCAATACATAGAAAACTCAGCTCAAGCCTTTGTCCATTATGTCCCTTTCTGTCCCATCTGAATTACTGGACTTTATATCTCTAAATGAGATAGTTCATTGTATTAGACTTGAAAGCCTTCTATTCTTAGAGTTGGATTCTATTTCAGAAGATCAGTGACTTTACAAGTATTAACAAGTAAAAAATAAGAATCTTAGAGGATTTTATTTCATTTATCTTTAAGATTTTTACTTTATATTCCCTTTTATTAAACATAGATTACTTTATCATATAACATAATCTGAATACAGTTTCCCCTCCTTCTACTTCTTCCAGGTCTTCTCCACCTACTATCCAATTTGTTTCCTCTCCCTTTCTACCTTTTATTATAAAAAAAAGGCTTCTAAGAGATAAAAACAAAACATAACAAAATAAAATATAAGATAAAACAAAACTATCATATCAAAGTTGGACAAATCAAGTCAACAGAAAAATAAAAGAGCTCTAGGAAAAGGCTTTAGAATCAGAGACCCACTTGTTCACACCAGGATGTGAACAGAGTTCAGGAGTGTCATAAGATTATGAAACTGAAAGCTCTAGTGTATATGCAGAGGACCTGATACAGACCTGTGTAGGCCCTGTGATTGCCACTTCAGTATCTGAGTTCATATGAGCTATGCTCAGTTGCTTTAGAGGGCCTTGTTTTCCTGGTGCCCTCCATCTCCTCTGTCTCTCCAATTCCTTCTGCCTCCTTTTCTGTCTCCCAACTCCTTTGTCTTCCTCTTCTGCAGGATTCCTTGAGCTCTAATGGGAGGAATTTGATGGAAACATTTCATTTAGAGGTGTGTGTTTCAAAGTCTTTCTCTTTCTGTGTGTCTGTGTGTAATATCTGCCTGTAAGTCTCTGTATTTGTTCCTATCTGCGGCAGGAGGAAGCCTCTCTCATGATGGCTGAATAAGGCAATGATCTATGAGTATAACATAATATCATTAGGATCAATTCATTACTTTTTTTCTAAACCAGTAGTATTTTTTTTTAATCTAGGTCCCTGAGCTATCTAGTCTCTTGGTTACACAAACAGTGTCATGGCTTGCATCTCATGAGATGAGCCTTAAGTCACATCAAATATTAGTTGGTTGTTCCTACAAGACTTGTGTAACCATCACCTTAGCATATTTTTCAGGCAGGACAAGATTTTAACCAACATGAAAATAGCCATCTACAAAATTGCCTGATAAAAGAATAAAAGGTCACAAACTCAAATTTTGTTTGAATTTAGTCTAGGCTAAAATGAAATTTGCATTCTCCTACATATAAAGACATGGATTGGCAAGAGTTCTGTGTTATCAATTGAGTTAAAATTGAATAGAAGCTGCTTTCAGTTATTAATCTCAATAACCATGGAGCAACCAGCAAGTGATTAATTATTTGAATTAGATGTGTCAAAATCTCTAATAACAAAACCCTTATCTAGCTGTTGATACATTTATACACTCCATGGACATCAAATGAATTTAGAAACAAAATAATTTTAGAGTATAATTCAGCGGAACACTCCATAACTATAAAATTCATTTCAAATAGTATCTCTGTGTATATCTCTATTCAGTATATATATTGAATATAGCAATAGCTACCTGAAATGGGCAGAAGAAAGCTGGTAGAGTTAATTTCCTAAGTCATGGCACAGAGGGTCAGATATTCTCAATAAATTGTAAGAACAAGTCATATAGTTGGTAAATGGGAGATAAAGGGCATGTCCTCGCACATATCACAGTTAGGAATCATCTTCATTGGACAGGTTGTCTCTCATAAAGATCTAAAATGATTGAAAACAAATAAAACTCTGAGTTGCAAAACGAAAACTGCATTAGCCACTATCTGCTGTAGTCAGAAGCTTCTTTTGCTCCTCAGTGAAACATTCAGTAGTTAAGAAAGAAACGTAGAACTGGCCCAAGCAAAGAATAAGATTTATGGAACATTCCACCCTGAATGAGACAACTATATCCCTTCCTCCAATGCTTGGGAAACTTAGCTGCAGAACATGTGTGGGGAAAAAAAATGTAAAAACTCAGAGTGATGAGACACGCATCAACACATGCACCCTGAGGAAGACAAAGCTATTACAATCATGATTCCACTGCAGCTGTAGCTATCTGCATGAGACCTGCACTCAATTAAAAACATCAACAATTTATGATGGATTAAAGGGGGTTCCCATGAAGCTCCAACTCTTCCAGAGTGACTATGACAATTACATCTTTTTGGTTGAAGAAATGTTACTTAATTGTGATGTCTGCCTTGGGTCTGAGAAGTTCTAAGTCATAGACACAGGACAGGCAAATTCCAGCTTGGAACTCTAACCTGGAGTTTCTGATCCCAAAGTAACTCACTGTCTCTGTAATGCCAGTGTTGATATCATAAGCTGCTTCCTTAATGTGGACAATGAGACATTTAAAGAATATCATGTATTTCTCATTCTTCCTTATCCATTCATACTGTGTTTCACTTATCCTTGAATCTGCTTTCCTTTGTTGTATCTGAAAATTATTTCAGTCTTTATGTTCTGTTTAAATGGAATCCCAAAATCAAACCTTCCAAGATTCTCTTGTTAGCTCCATGACTTCTCATGATTTTCAGAGTACATAATTTATCCCATCCACAATGTATCATTAATAATGTTTAATTTATATATTTACAGGTGCTTGAGATCAAGCAACTAAGCATGGAAGAAGAAAAACCTAAGAAAATAATTACACCCATATTCAATACATAGATATAAAGTAGATTTTCATTTTCCACCTCAGGAAAAAGATCATGTTAAAAATTGGATGGCAATTCAGCAAAATCTTTCTTTGTAACTTGGAATCCATCTTTACAGATTACGTCATATCGTATCTTTAAATCGCTGAAAACACCTACATCTATACCTCCATCTTGGAGTTTTTCCTTCCTCTAATTACTGTTTTGACACCTCCATTTGATGTGTTTAGATATGTCAGTCTTAGTATAGCCAAGGTAAACCTATTCCTGCCTGAACTATAAACATTCTTACACATCTCAGCTAGCATCTATTTTACCCTTTACCATGGTTACTGCTACTGAGAACTTCAACATATGTCTATAATTCGATCTTTCCCCAGCAAATAGCTATCACACTCATCGATCCCTATCATTTTAGGAGCCACTGACAATGGCTTTACAAACACTGTGCATTCACCCTTCTTTTATTCTAAATTAAATTATCATTAAGTGTCCTATTAAAATAAAATTCACTTCTCTTTTCAAATTCTTCTGAAAATCCCTTCTAACATAGTTTTATGATGACCTAAAGGGCCTGCATTCTAGCCACAAACTTCATCCCTGATAATTACCACTGTTGTCCCATCTATTCACTTGGTTCCCACATTGGTAGTTTAATTTTGGCCACCAGAGCTCTCTGGGCTGCTTCCTGCACTAAAATCTTTGCACTTGATGCCTCTTTGTTTTGGCTGTTCTTCCAGGTATTGGCTGGCCACATACCCTCATTTATTCAATGTACTATGTACCTCTCTCTTGAGTCATTATTGTTACCTCACTGTGTTCACATAGCTCACAGCTCAGAACTATACCTCCAAGACTGACACATCAGTAACAGTGTTTTCACCTCAATAATGAAGGTAACATTTATTAGATTTTTTTGGTCTTGAGTATTGCTTTTCTTTCTACAAATAGTTGCTTTTGAAATCCAAGGAGTCTTATTTGCTGCAGCCCTAAGACTTAAGATAACAATGTTCATTTTTCACCCTAAAAAAAGAAAGCAATAAAGGATGGAATAATAGAAGAAAGAGTGAGGGAGAGGGAAAAGTCCACATATTTAAACTATTATCTGTATGCTCCTAAGAAGTCAGCTAGTCTTATATTAATAGTACCAAATTAATTATAAAACACATGCCAATACAAACTGATTTTTCTTTTGATTTTGTAAGACTCTGTTTGAGTTCAGTTACCAGTACTGAAGAAAGAAATGGAATGCTATGATTCTTATTATTCCAATTCTTTATTTTTATTTTAATGTTATTAATATTAAATTAATTAATAATAATTTTTTATTTCTAAGATTATAATTATTTTGTATTTTCCCCTTCCCTTTGCTCCCTCCAAAGTTTCCCCATGTACCCCTCCTGGCACCCTTTCAAACTTTTGACCGCTGTTCCTTTAACTATGTGAGTATGTGTATGTGTATTCTTAGCTACATAAATACAACCTTCTTATTCTGAATAATATCCTTTGTATGTATATGTTTTCAGTTTATTATAGGAATAAAATGGAAGCTGATATAGGCATATGCCAGTAAACAGTGGTTATCTCTGGAGGTGGTTTAAAATGGTACATAACATCTTCATTTGGGATTTCAGCATAGTTTGCATTAAAAATATGGCTGCATTAAATTTTTAACAGTGGAATCTTGATATTCAGTGATGGTATTGGCATTTATTTTTTCACAAGGAAAGTTGTTCCTAGTTACTTCTCATGGGAAATGCAGTGTGGACCAATAGTAATAACTTGAGCCCTAGTGTTCAATTAAAAAATCCAGAAACATTCTGCAAATTAGATACACCTTGATATTCACTATCACAGCACACTAAACCTAACTAGACCTGGCATAGATTTATTTATCAATATAAGGCTCATGTAATGTGAATATTCACAATTTCCACTGATTCTGCCTTAGAATCAGTTGGGGGTGGCATGGAAGATAATGAGTATATTCCCAAACAACATGCTCAAATCAATACCAGTTCTGAAACACATCTAGCTACTATGAACTTATTACTTATCATCACAGCAAAATGATTTTCTTTGCTGGAAGTGAGTTTTGACCATCCTTTGTTTTAACTCCTTCGTTTATGTTAATGAATCCTTTGCCTGCATGTATGTCTATGTACCATATGCATGTGATATGCACAGAGGCTAGAATAGGGAGTTAAAATAACTGGTTTTGGAGTCACATATGGTTATGAGACACCATGTGGTTGCTGGAAACTGAAAACCAGTCCAATGGAAGTGAAGCTAGCTTTCTCAGTAGTGGAGACATCTTTTCAGTCCCTCATTGTCTTCTTGTCTTTTGCTCTCTACATTTCATTTGAGTGTGTGTAACACATACAATAACAAAGTAAAGTAAAATTTCATCACAAATCTATAATCATAAAAGGGGAATTTTGTAAATGAGAGTTACAACCTTAGCAGTATGTACATAATATCTTTCCACTTAAAATAAATCAACACTTAGATTTGTCAACTCTGCGTCTCCAAGAAATGAAAAGAAAACTTCTAGAGTGAAGACCAAAATGAGTAACCATAAATGAAATAGGGACAGAAATTCTGTCCTCAGGATGAGTTTAATGTGGCAGAAGTGACTAGGCACAACCAAGGCTGAATTCACATAGCCTCATCACTAAGCTACGGCACTTCTCCCTTCCTTACATTTTGTGCAGATTTTTACCCAAGACAGGAGCAAATACTGGTGCTATTAATAGAAGAAGCGTGTTCTCCTGTTCAGCTATTTAAAGAAATGTTCAGCTGCAAGGTGCACTGACTTAGTGCAGCTTATCTTCTTCAACCCAGATAGAGCTCCCTGCTCCTCCCTCCCTTTAGAACCTCCCTTAATGTATCTATAACTGGCTTTCATTTTGTGATATAAAATTTACAAGGAGAGCATGTGTGGGGGAACAAGTTGCTATTGTTTTCAGGTGCTGCTGATCACACTTGTGGGGGGTATAAACACCCTTAATTGAGTTCTTGGCTGTAAATGCATGATGCATATATTTAGAAGACAGACAATGTTAAGGGAGAGGTGGGAAATTATTGTCATCAACTAGGTGACCTTAATGTGTAAAACACATAACTCTTTGCAGGGATTAGAAATGCAACCAGCTCTTCACAGATGGCAATGTGGCAATCTATAATGCAATAGGCTTTGACCCCAGAATAGAATGCTGTATATAGATTGGACCTCAGAGCTTTAGAAACTAACTTATTTCTGTCTCTTGACATTTATTCAGCCTTTAAGACCTCGTGCAATTACTGTTTCTTCAAAGTCTTCACAAATGTCTACTAGTTGGGCCATTGGGGGGCGTGAATTACTACTGCTCACTCAGTTACTTTTACTCATGTTCTGTACATATACCAGAGTATCCATATCATGCTCTTTCTACAGATTTTAAAATGTTTATATATTATATTAGGGCTTTCTAAAGTTCAGTCATCTATGCATTTGTTTATGACAGTTTACCCAATCTGCAGACTGTCCTTTTACCAGTCATGTACTCTTCAGGTTAACTAAGTTAAAATTCCTTCTCAGCTTTCCTCTTAGCTATTGTACTAAACTAAACTTTTAATATAATTGCATAGTTTTAACTGACTCTCTCTCTCTCTCTCTCTCTCTCTCTATATATATATATATATATATATATATATATGAGATTATAGAACAAACACAGAGCTGTCAATGTGCTAAAGATTATGTTTCTTAAATCTTCAAATCATTCATAACACTACAAGTAATTTATGGACTACCTACTAAATTGTTACAATTATTTACAAAGATATCCTGTTTTGCATTGCATGTCTTCACATACAGTAGTGACTTTTACACAAAACAACAAGAACAAAACAATATTTGTTTAAATTTCATGTGTTGTCCAATAGCATCTTGGGACACCAAAACCTGAGAAATGAAGATAAATGTTAACTATTACAACATTTTTATATAATTTCCAATAGATAATGATTAAAGTTAATTCAGAAGATCCAAGATGAAAACATTACCAATAATTTTAAATAAGTATATATCTGAGACTACATATGACATTGCCACTTAATGAGTTTTAGATTTTATTCATTTCTCTAAATAATGTCATTGGTGACTATATCATTGAAACTGTAGATCAATTTTTACATGTTGCTGATTCTTCTGATGCTTGAATATGCAATAACTTTGATTTTTATTGTGTTCCCTAGTTTTTCCACTAGTATTCTGTGGGGGTCCCCTTTGTCTTTACAGTCTGCTGGCTATCAGTCCATGTAGACAAAGCACAGAAGTGAAGAGATCCTTGTATGCTCTGTGAACATGATGGAGATAGCCCTCCGGAGATAGACTTCGGTGAATTGGCTTAACTTTATTCCAGAGTATGAGGAATATATAGGATTAGAGAGCGGGGAACAAACTCAATTTCACATTAAGTGTCATGGTCCTATTATAAGGCTTCTAGTTATCATATGTGCAGAAGAAAAGGCTTCTAGCAGGGATCTGTGCCAAGGGTCGAGCTAAAGATAAATCAGGCATCAGGCTTAGAGACAGCTTTCAGATAAGTTTGGTCCTCCAGGCCCAGAGCCATTCTCCAGATAAGGGCAGGTAAACATCAGGAAATTTCTCTGGGGAGGAAGTCTCCATGTCCCTGAGATTTTGGAAAAAGCTGCCAGGACATAATAGATGGCAACCTCTGAGCAGCCAGTAACGCCTTCCAACAGTATTCTTTAAGGTTTGCTGTAGATGTCTTTCACTCTGTAACTAAATTTAATTCTGAATAGTTTGTATCTAGAATTATTGTAAACAGCTTTCCAAAAGCTCACTATTGTTGTAAAACTAAGCTACTACATTTTTGTCTGTGCTGATTTTGTATCACATGATGTTTTGTGTTTGTTTATAACTTCACACAGTTTTGTGGTAGAATAGTTGTGTTTATCTCTCTATGTATAACTTCATCTCTCTATGTATAACTTCATGGCATCAGATGCCCTTTGTTAGATGAGTGAGTAAAGGAAATATTATTCAGAAAAACAAAAGAAATGGCTTCTATTATTTGCTTCATTTGTGTGACTTGAGGTCATTAGGTGAAGTGAAATAATACAGACACAAAAGAACAATTACATGTTCTCCCTTATTTTGGGAAGCCAATGAGTCAATCTTGTAGCAAAGGGAATTATAGTTACTAGACTGCTATAAGTGGAAGAGTGTAAAGATATTTAATAAAGTGCAGGAAAATCAAGTGGAATAACTATTTTCAGGTCCAGGAAAGATGCCACAGTTGTTAAGAACATTTTCTGCATTTGCAGAGGGCCTGAGTTCAGTTCCCAGCACCCACATAGGCCTGTTCACAACTGCCTGTAATACAAGCTATGAGTATTTGACACCTTTTCTGTCCTCCAATGGCATCTTTCTCAAGTGCATATACACATCTCCATACATATATGTATAACTGAAAAAAGAAAGCAAAGGCTCAAAAAAAATTACCTCCCATTCTTCTTTAGCATTGTAGAGTGACTATAGGCAAAAAAATCTATATTACAAAATGACTAAAGAATGAGAGGACAAAATCACCAAAATATAAGATTTATATAAGAATAATTAGTGTTTGAAGAGGGTTACCAGATATATTAAAATATTACACTTTATATACATTTATTACAATGATGTGATATAACCCACATAGTGTACGTATGTTGTGTCTCAATAAAGGAAGTAAAATATATCACCACTCCAGATTTACTACTAGAAATATAGGAAATAGCATGGGAAATGACTCATCTGTTTTTCTTTAAGCTCAGGATTTTTTAAGATTCCAATATGACCATGGGAACTTGTTATATGTTGCTTTTTTCTGAGGAAGCCATTTGAGAGGAAAACTTCAGGCTCCTTCCTGCAGCTGAAATCCCTTTAAGAAGAAGATGTCAATCTTGGATGATGGAAAAGTATATGGTCTTCAGGTAAAAGTTCCATACAGTATCCTGCCTTTAGACACCCTATCCCAGGCCCCTCTGCTTCTTGTTAGGGAGCTAAGTCTAAGTTCAAATCTACACTTACTCTAGTCAAATGATATTTTAAAAGGAACGTAAGGCTCAAACACATAGAGTTTTAACTACAGCAAAACAATGATTTCTATTAGTCTAATTTCTGTATTTATCAGTTACTTTAGAATTTAAGAGAAGGAAAAGAGGTTGACTTTCATCTTCCTTAAACAATAGTAGAATGGTACCTTCCTATTTCTTCTGTTCTTTGTAAACTCCAAAAAATTAGGATTGTTGCCTTATTAGCTATTTTAAGACAAATTGACTACAAATTCTTATATATGTGTATGTGTGTATAGAAATACATAATTGTGTGAATACATTTATATGTGTATATATTTATGTGCAGATGCAGATGTATATGTATATATCTTGCTAACATTTTTGCCTAGAAGAAAAATACTCTTAAGGCATGCTATTGTCTTTGCTTTTCCATGACTCCACACATTCTCCCTTAATTATTAGTTGCAGGACATCTTGCCATTTTGCATATTGGAATCATAACTTCTCCTTGTTCCTTTGGCCCTGAAGAAAAACATCATATTTAGCATGATAATGTAATTAAGGTCATATTCTGCCTTCAGTCATCAATGTGCAATTGCTGTCTAACTAATGAGACAGTCTTAGCAGTGTCTCTTAGACTATCCTCTAACTGCACTAACAGCCACGCTTTCCTCAGTCCCTTTTGACAGGACTGAAAATGTGTCCTCCCCTCAGGCTCCAGGCAGAGTAAGAAATGTAAATGGAGCCACTGTTTCAGTCATGAAGATTTTCAGAAAATGAAATCTAAGGAAAATTAACTTCATCCCCAGTGTCTCTTCTCAGCTACATTGTTTGCTAGTGTATCAAGAGAGAGATTCAGCAGCAGATTGTAGACTCAGAGGATATTCTGCGGGCAGGAATGGACAGTAGAGCTTTGGAACAGAGGTTATCCCAAAGTACCTGTGTGGAGATAAATCAGCCAATGAAGAGACTGCTTTTAGGTATCAGTTTACCTTCTTGAGTTTTATTCCTTCTGTTTCCTGAAACCTAAGC
Organism: Peromyscus attwateri; assembly: GCA_902168425.1. Lineage (NCBI taxonomy): Eukaryota > Metazoa > Chordata > Mammalia > Rodentia > Cricetidae > Peromyscus > Peromyscus attwateri. The sequence goes on from CABHPP010143457.1 coordinate 24,956, forward strand.
TTAGCCTTGTCTTCTAACCACGGGGCATGTCTGGGTCCATTTTCCACCCTCACATAAATCAGAGATTATAGTAATTACTGCTTGACAGTGTTTGGAAGAGTTAATTAAGACCAACATTCAGATTCTTCACAAGAAAGCAAAACACTATGCTCAGAGTAAGTAACAAATAAATAATGGGTTTTGTTCCATATTTAAAATCATAAATGTGTGCATCACTAATTTTATAACTATCTCTGTACTTTAAAACTCACCATTTGTCTAATCCTAACTAAAAGCTAATATTTTTGATGTTTGCCTATATGTTTCTCTGAAAGAAGCAAAGGAGAAAGTAGATTAGGTGTTGTCCTACACAGCTTCTTTATTATATGGTCCCAAATAGGAACTCTATAATCTTGTGAGAGACAGTTTTTAAAACATTTATCTATAAAGAAGTCTCCTCTGTTTAAGAACCTTCAAAATTTTACTAGTGTACTTTAAAAAAAATTTCAATGTGAGCTTAGATGCCCTAATTCATGGATCTTGTATTTATATTTATTTGGCCTGTAATCATGTTGATTGTTTGTTTGTTTGTTTGTTTATTTGTGTGTGTGTGTGTGTGTGTGTGTGCATGTGTGTGTGTGTATGTGTGTTTGGGTGTCTTGCCTGCATACCTTTCTGTGTGCCACATGCAAGCCTGGTGCCCATGTAAGATAAAAGAAAGGATGCTTAGTCTTCACCAAGTGGCAGTACTTAGAAGGATAAGGAGGAGTGTCCTTGTTGGGGTAGTTTTGTCCTTGTTGGAGGAAGTGTGTCACTGGGAATGGGCTTTGGGGTTTCAAAAGCTCAAGCCAGGCTCAATGTTTCTTTCTTCTTGCTGTCTATGGATCAAGATGTAGAACTCTCAGCTACTTCTCCAGCACCATATTTGCCTGTGAGCTGCCATGCTCCCTGCCATGATAATGAACTAAAACTCTGAAACTGTAAGCAAGTCCCAATGAAATTCTTTCTTTTAAAATAAAAAAATATAGAAACAACATGTAAGATGCATTTAAATACTTTGTAAACCAAGATTAAGACTGATGAAGTCACTAACCCAGGTCATCCAGTATCAAATGATGAGACATAAAAATTTAGTGGCTTCTTAAGGTTTGAGAGGAGAACTAAGCATGCCAATGCCAGGGTTAGAGACATGAAGGGTTGACAGGAATTCTCTTTGCTTCTCTTATTTCTATACAGATACTTCAACCATGCCAACCTTCTTAACTACTAAGCAGAGATTAGTCTGAGTCAGTCCCCTCAATACAACTCTTATTTTTCAAATAGTTTTATTAATACTATGAGAATTTCATATAATGTATACTTATCATATTAATCCCCACTCCTCCAAGGTTCACCTCCACATACTCATGAATTCTATGTTCTTTTTATTTTAATATTGCAGGGAACTCACATTGTTGTGGCCACATTCTACTTCTAATTGTGGGGCCACCCACTGGAGTTGGTCAGTTTATCAGGAGCCACACACTTATGGGAAACTTAATTCCTTCCTCCAGAAGCCATCAGCTGCCCATAGCTCTTTTGTTAGGAGTTGGGCTAGTGAATCCCTTCCTCCTCTATTCTAGAATATTGATTGTCTTGATCCTGGGCAGGCAACCCACAGCTGCTGTGAATTCATGAGTGCAATAGTCCTGCAATGTCCAAAAGACAATATTTCACTCCAACTCTAGCTTTTATATTTTTTGGGGGTCCTACTTCTATGGTAATACCTGGATTTTGGGTAGAGGGATGATATAAATTCCTCCTCTGTAGCTGAGTACTTCAGAGATACTTATTATATGTACTTTGAGTGGTTATGAGTTTCTGATTTAGCTACTATGCAATGAACAAAACAAAACAAACAAACAAACAAACAAAAACAACAAAAAACCCACTTCTCTATTAAGGTCTGAGAGATAGGAATTTAGAGAGCAGTTTGATGATATGTTCCTTTAGTACAGTAATGGTAGTAGGTTGATACCTGGGGTTCCAGTAGTCTCTGCCTACGGGTTCTTAACCAAATATAATGCACCAGACATGTATTTTCTTCTGCCTGGATGACTGTAAATATGATTAAAAAGTGGATGATTAACCCCATAACATTTGTGCCACTATTGTACTCATAGGCATCCCTTGCCATTGCAGTCATTATTGTAGAATATAAGGTCCAAAGCCAGGTAAGATGGTTGATGTCTTTGATTCCCCAAAGCCTACACTGTACAATCCAATATGAAATCTAGCCACTAGAAGGAGCCTGACTAGTCAGCACCAACTTGGTTTCTATATGTGCTGTAACCAATGTATATGTTATTTTCAACAAAAGGATGTTATTATCAAGTTCTGTTGGGCGATCAAGGCAAATGATAAAAATCCTGTAATGTTTCCCTCAATATGACTCTTAAATAAACTCTCATCTCATTCTGTACATCGATCTATAAATATATAATCACACAGGAAACAATTGAATTAATAAACATACTAATGACTAGATATGAGACAGATATGAATACTGACCTTCATTTTGTCATATAGTCCCAAGTGTGGGATAATTTAAACATTACTGACTCCTAGTTTATTCTGTTAGCAACAACAAGAGACATTCAATATATATAGAAGGCCTGATGAAGTCACATGCGGAAAACAGAATGTTGCAGCTTTGATCCTACCAGTTTGAAACTCCTCTAGGATCAGTTTCAGGTCAGTTTCTCTGGGCATTTGCAATGCTCTGGAGAAACACTGCACATGAGGGAAATTAAGTCTGATGCTCTGTGTATATTGCCTGGACATCCTAGGCCCGTCAGGCCACTCAGGCTGCGCAGACCAATCTCCTTCTATGAGACTTTACTTCTATTCAATTAGGATTTGTGTCCTGCCATCAAACAGAAACAGCTCAGATCCACACTGAACTCCTGCGACGCTTCTGATAGCTTTATCCACTACTAGAGTTTAATCTGCCCCAGGTAGATCAAAAAGAATTGATATAAATTTTTTGATTGGGTGCCTGTCTCTTTTCTCTCCATCTCTTTACCTTCCCTTGGTGAAGGGGATCTATCATGATAATTCACCATTATGAGGTTTGAAGTGTTTTGAATGTGAAATGCCTTTTTACTTAGAAAGAATTGATGCCTGTAACTTGTAATGTGTTAGCAGTTTGGTAGAGTGCTTGACAGCCCAAACTGCATTACAGGTAGCTAATCCCCACGCTGAGCTCCATTAAAGAATAGATCGTATCTGTTAATACAGCCATAGAGTGTGGGTCATTGTGCTCAAAGCAGTCTAGCTGCTGGGAGAAAGATGATTATGTGACTTCATTCTATTTTAAACTTGGAGAATGTATGGTAGATGTACTAGTCATGATTGATTAAAGATATGAGAGGGGATTTTATGACTCTCCTGGTATGTGCCAGCTTTATAATTCCCACCAGGAAGAAAAATGCCCCCAACAGTTTAAAAGAGACCAATAGCAAACATCAGACTATGGGCAGCTACCCAGATCCCTCTCATTCATGCTTCAATACTTCACATCATTCTTTGCAAGAGATGAGAAGCTAATGCATTTTGATTCTTATTCATTAAAAATGTCTCTTTAAGAAATGAAATTTCTGTCTCAGTATTGTATCAGTAAATCCTTATCAATTTTTTCTATTGTTTAAATGTTGTGTTAGAAAAGTGAGTACATTTTAACCCAGTTATATTTTATGTAAGTATATTTATATGTATAAATACATGTATATAATAAAATTAACAGATAGTAATATATATTATATTTATATATGCATATTTTAACTTCAGTCAATTCTAGACAGTGGGGTTCTAGAATAATTTTATTACCAATAATTCTGATAACATCCACACGTCATGGTATTTTAACAATGCATAGTGCAGAATGGATGGGAAACTGGAGGGCAGATCATGACATATTCCTCATCTTGGCACAGACAAATTCAAACTCATTTAGCTAACTACTTTGGAGTAATTAATACTTGAGTAAAGATGACAACTGGCTAATTCATACAATCTATAGAAAATCCCTCTATAACATTGCAAAAATGGATTATGAAACAGGGACTGTTTTGTTGTATTACATGTTACTTTGAGCACATCAGTGGATAATAGAACAATTTCATAAAATAACCCATTTTGTAATAAAGAAATCCTTTAACAGGCATTTGATTATTAACTCTGAAATTCTGTCAAAAAAGACATTTGCAGACAATGTTCCTATCATTGAATAATATGTGTACCACAGAGGGACAGTGAATCCTGATTTATGAAAGAAGTGAAGAGGTCAGGAAATATTTAAGTACCAGACCTCAAACCTCAAGCAATCCATGGTTTGGTAAGTTTGGCTCACTCACAAATAAGTTTCAATAGTGAGTAACTTTCAGGTACAAAACATTCCTCCCCCCATTTCATAAACTGCTCATTTCTTTATAAGCAGAGAGTAGGGCTTAATATTTTTACAACCACAAGTTCCTCACTTATAAGAAAAATGAATATAATTTAAATTACCATTTTTAATTGTGGTTGATTGATGATCTAGCATCTGTCTTCCTAATCTATTAGTGGTAAAAAAAAATCCTATCTAGTGATCTTATTAAACATGTGTTAAACAAAATTTATCCAATTTAGGGATAGTTCTATTGTATAATAATATTACTTAATAATTTGTTACTTCAGAGAATATTGTATACTCAATCAAAATCAAGGGTTTGATATTAACACTAAGCTGACCATTCTACTCTCTAATCAAGTAGCTTAAAATAATTCTCAGTGCCTCTGTTTGTCAATCTGGAAAATGGAGAAAGTCATAGCTATTACATAAAGTAGTCGTGATGATTAAAATGAAAAATATGATTGAAATATATGGACCACATGTTGAATACCTAGGTTATCCTTATTTGAATTTGTCTATCTCATGAGAGATGAACAACCTTACAGATATATTGTTCCTCTCCCAGATGGGGTGCAACTTGAGTGGCAATTTCAAATTGCAACTAAAATCCAGATTACAGAAGGATTATGTCACTTTATGTCCATTAAATCTGAAGACAATGTTTCCATTAGTAATTCATTGTTAGCTATTGAGTCAGTGGGGCTTAAATAAAATTTACAAGCATTAGTGTGGTGGTTTATATTAAAGGGACTCTAAGTATGTTTGTGAAGAATTATCTTTATTCAAAAAGAGGACATGCATTTGAAAGAGAGCAAGGAGTGGTATATGAGAGGGTTTGGAGGGGAGGAAAGGGAAGGTGGAAATGATGTAATTATCTCAAAAATAAGTGTTTTTAGTAAAGAAATCTAGCCAGCAGTGACAAGTACACATGCATTCATTGCTCTCTTTTCTCACTGTGTACATAAAGTGACCAGATGATTCAAGCTCCTGATATCTTTTATCTTCCCTGCCACAGTGGGATATAACCTGAGACTGTGGACAAAATTAAAACTTTCTCCCTTAAATTGCTCATCAGAATATTTTATCACAGCAACAGAAATCCACAAAGATGCCCCCACAATAAACTGCTGGCAATAGTCGAGAAATAGCCTGATTTGACCTACCCTGGTGATAAGATGGCCAAACACCCTAATTGTCGTGCTAGAAACCCCATCCAGTGACAGAGGGAACTAGATGCAGATATCCACGGTCAGGCCCTGGGTGGAGCTCCGGGAGTCCAATTGGCAAGAAGGAGGAGGGTTTATGTGAGCAAGAGTTGTTGGGACCAGGGATGGATGGAATACAGGGACAAGTGGCCAAACTAAGGGAAACAAATGAACTGTGAACCAATGGCTGAGGGGCCCCCAACTGGATCAGGCCCTCTGAATGGGTGAGACAGTTGATTGGCTTGATCTGTTTAGGAGGCATACAGGCAGTTGGACCGGGTCCTGTGCTCAGTACATGAACTGACTGTTTGAAACCTGGGGCTTAGCAGAGACCCTTGGATCTGCCTGGAGGAGGGGAATAGACCTGCCTGGGCTGAGTCCACCAGGTTGATCTCAATCCCCGGGGGAGTCTTTGCCCTGGAGGAGATGGAAATGGGGGGGGGCGGGGCGGGAGGAGGGAGAGAATCTATGGCTGATATGTAAAGCTGAATTATATTGTAAAATAAAATAAAATAAATTCAAAAAAAAAGAGACAGTATTTAATATTCCTCCAAATTTCCATCTCTTAGAGTTTTCCCCCTTTCCACAATTTTTCATCGGTCTCAGAGTGAATGATTCAAATGTTCTACTTCCAACTAAGCTTTAACCATCAACCCTCAAAATCAGGCTTCTCTGACTAAGGCTGAGAATTCCAAAGTCTATGGGTATGAATATAAGTATTTAACTAAAGCTTTATTCACCTGTAGTAGACATGTACACACACACACACACACACACACTCAAGCACGCATGTACACAAGAATAGGAGCAGAGCTACTTAGATGATGGGGAGCAACAGATACAAAACAAAGACTAAGAGAAGATAATGCAGGATAGAAAATGATCATAATATATTAAATGCAAATAGGGAACTGTCAAAATAAAACTTAAAAGCTATGTTTTCTAGTGATGTTCTGCTTATTTTATAACTTATTATATTGAATTATTTGCAATTATAGCATCAGACCCAGTACCTCCTAATTTACTGGCTAAAAAAATCTCTCTAGGAAGATATAGCTACAGTTCTTTCTGCTCTTCTATTTCTGTTTTCAGTGAAATTTACAAACAGATAACTATATCTTCTCTTTGACTCTGTATATTTTCCTAGAAATAAAATAATCCATGAACAAAACACCGACCAAAATATCTCACACTGAAAAACGAACTAACCAATGATAATCCAAGCATGAGCTTGGACCAAATCAAAATTGTAGTGATCACCAAATATTTCCCTGGATAAAACTTGCACTTTTAGGAAGTGATACAAAACACAACTACTTTTCCTACATGTCCCTCTGGTAATTGAGGGTAGTCTAATGCTACTTTCAATTCTGCTTGGAGTGAACATTCTGTATGTTTTCTAGAAGATTTTTTTCCCCGTGTCATTTTCTAAATACTATTTTAACTTCTGGGAAGCATGTGTACCTGTGTGAGGGTTTTTACATAGCAGTGCAGGTGCCACATAAGACAAGAGGCCATTGTCCTTCTGTCGGTGGAGTTACAGGTGGTTGTGAGCCAGCAGACATGGGTTCTGGGAATGCAATCTGGTCCCTCTGCAGGGGCAGAAAGAAACCTTAACAATTGAGGCATCTCTGCAGTTTTCCTGTGTCCTCCCCTTGTTTATGAGTGTGTGCACACATTATTGGTCTTCTAATCTATATCTATTTAAGTCCTTTAAATTGATGTATGCTTTCTATCTGCTCCAGTTTTGTTATCTACACCCTGTATTGTTGACTTGGGCCAAATAAATCTCTCATCAAGAAGAAAACTTGAGCTGAGAGATGTTAATTGCTTTTTCAGAGGATCAGACTTCTCTCTCAAAAGCTAAGTCAAGTGGGGATTTCAGACATTCTTTTCATTCCTTATTATTCTATTTTTCCCTCTAACTCTCTCTCCATCCTTCTCTGTCTCTGTCTATCTTTTTCTCTTCCCATCTCTCTGTCTCTCTCTCTCTTTCTCTGTGCCTATATGTTTGTGTATGCACGTGTGTGTGTGTGTGTGTGTGTGTGTGTGTGTGTGTGTGTGTGTGTTGCTGGGGATTGGGGGTTGAACTCAGTTCCTTCTTCATGCTATGAAATTCCTCTATCCCTGAGCTATACTCTCTGACTTTGTTTCTTCCAGGTATGGTAGTACAGGAACATAGGTTTTAGATATCAGAGAAAAACTTGGTAGACTTTATCAGAAATAAAGAGTGTACCAGGGGCTGGCTTGAGAAAAGGAGCTGACAAGAAGTCATGATTAAGAAATGAGGTTTTTTTAGGGCAGAGGGGCTCATGACCGTGAGACAATAGGCACTGAAGTGGGAAAACTTTAAAATGGGCAGCATGCATATCAGAGACACATGTTGGGATCTCCAAAGAACAGAAAAACTTCTCTTTAAACCTGAAATGGGGTTTCACTAAGACAGATACTCAAGATAAAATACAGACAGTGTCCATGAACCGGATGACTGTGGGAGGTCCAGAGGAGTCTTGAGAGATATCCATGAAGAAAATATATGGCTTTTATATCCTTCAGGGGCTGAAGTTCCATACCACATGACTTAGTTTTAGATAGCTCATTAAACAGGAGCATGTAGGAGTCAGGTATTGGGTAAGTTAGAAGCTATAAAACCATAGGCATGGCTTCTTAATTCTCTGTCCTAGGAAGGAAGCTATACAGAATTGTGTCCACACTCTGGCATTGAACCACCTCAGAATTACCAGCCTCTTAAGGATCCAGCCAAAGAACTAATAGGCTTCTTCTGGAGATTTATTCTATTAGTTATTAATTTACATGTCTGGGTTTATATGCACATGTGTGGGTAACCTTGGAGGTAAGAAGGGGGTGTCAGCTTCCCTGGAGCTGAAATTGCAAGCAGTTGTGAGCCATCTGACTTGGTTGCTGAGAATAGAACTCTGATCCTTTCTGGGATTTTACAGCTTCTAACTTATGGTCAGATGCAATACCTGACTCCTCCATGTTCCTGTTTAATACACTATCACTGCATTGGATATCTCAGGTAACAAAGAGTTTAGTATTACAAATTTTATATAGATAAATCTTTGAAAGAAATTGTGATATTGGCATAAATGCTATTTTGGTATTATACCCATGCTTATATAATTGAGTTTCAAATAGAATTTATGCATAAAAATTGAAATGTAAACACTTAAAATATAGCATTGCAAAAATATCTCTCTTTGGTTTTTCTTCTTATATAATCTGCTGAGAACTTCAAAATAGACATGTTCCTGCAGACTTTGGATTCAATCCCACCCTCTGTTGGAATATGAAAAGAATTTATCTCTAGCACTCTTAGAAACAATGTCAAGCCAGATTTTCTGGAAGAACACACCTAAGCTCATAGCACTTGTGCAGTTTCCTCCTTAATATTCAGATGAAGCCCCTTCCTGTATACTAAAGTGCTATAGATCAGACAACCTTGACTTTAAAGTAATTGAACGTTAGTCTTTATCTCTTTCTAGCCTAATAGTAAACCAAAAATTGGGTAGTCAACACTACTGGGAATTCAAATATATCTATCCATATATATGAAGACTCCCCAACCAAACAGCAGGATGGTTGCAGTCAGAAGTCTGCACTTTTGATGTCTGTTGTACAGTAGTAGAACAGTAGGATTAGACTTTTCATTTAGTCATTGGTAAACCTAATCAAACATGTTTTTAACATTGTTGGAATGTTGTAACAGTTAGGCCCATAGTTGATCTCCTTTTAAAATTTGATGAACAGTGGACTTCCCTTTCTGCTTGCTTTCAAGTGCAGGCCTATTTCTCATTCTCAGAGAGAGGTCAAAGCATTTGTTATTAATTTTGGCTCTCTTTCTAGAAATCTGCTCTGAAAGTGTTGTAAAAATTGACTGTACATAGACAGCCTGGACATCAAGATCACCCTCCATTCTAAAATTTGAAATCATCCAGGTAAATTTTCTAGACTCTCCAAGTTTGCTCTCTGTCTGTTTTCTGCTCTGTGAATCCTCCTAAGTCTTCCTGGCACTTGTATCTCTTCCAGTTTACCTTATTGTGACCAGTCTCTCTCTTGACCATAGATTATCTTTATGTTCCAAACAGTATTCTTTCTGTCATTGTCCTAGAGCAGAACTTCTGATGTACTCCCCAGAGATGCAGTTAAAGCCTAATTATGGATAAAAGGTAAAAATAAATTATTTTTCAAACATTTTCCATATTTATACCTTTCATATCAATCACTGCAAGACTTCATTTTTTGAGAAAAGATAGAAAATAAACACCCAAGCCCTTAAATTTTATAGAAGTTACTTGATTCTACCATAGAAACTAAAATGAATTGAGTGTTTGTCAAATGACAAATGTTAAAAATTTTGAGACTTATACTTCCTTTAATATCATAATCCTACGAGGTAGGCACTTTAAAAAATATTGTTTTGGATTAAAACATAGTCAGCAGTCAAGACTCAAGGCTTAGAAATAACAGGCTAATGGCTCAGAATTTATTCTGTGAATAAACAGCATATCTAGATTGGGAGCCTGGTCCTATTGACATTAGATCCCCAAACAACCTGTGTCATGGTCAACTTAGCTGTAACATATACTAAATACACTGAGTCATAGATTTACACTGGTTTCCAGAACAGGAGACTAAGTAAAAAAAAAAAAAAAAACCAAAAAAAGAAAAGTGTCTCAATCCTGAAATTAATAAATATACATTGTCAATGGTTTAATAATTAACATATTATTTTTATTACTGTTAGAGCCTTGCATGGCAATTTTCTCTTAGTCCATGTTCCTTAATTGACAGATCTGTGTATGTTTAATATATAAAACTCTGTCTGCCCACTTCAATCTGGTGCCTAATAACAGTCACAGAGGAGCCCATTAATACAAATGCTCCTATGGAGATACATGACTTCTTTGATGATTCTGTTTCAACTATTTCCTCTGCTGTCTTCATATACCTTGCCATTGTCCACCCCTTGGGACTTCCAGAGCTCCCTGATGGTACAGTTTGCAAACTTGCAATTTCATGCCACATTTGTCACCATAGCAACAAAAATATCCTACAAAGTGGAAAACTGTTGATTCAGCCATCAAATTTATGTCTTGTTGGACCAATCTAGCCCAACAAGTCGTTGGTGCATTGCACAGTGAACTTATAGCCTGAGTCCCTCAGGATTGTTGTTTAACCTCCACCCATCTCAAGTCCATTTTTTTTTTCATAATATTTTCATTTGGTCCAAACTTAGTACTTGCTGAAGGAAACATTTTCTAGTTCCACACTTCAAATCTGGTTTATCTTACTATGGTGAATAAAATCAATTTTTGAAAATAACCAAATTTTAAGAAGATAGGTTTGGCACTGTCTCCTTTCCTACTCAAATGATTTCCATCCAAATTTTATTGAAGAGAGACATAAATATGAAATCTAGTCAGGAAAGATCTGAAAGAGGATGTTATGAGTCAGCTAATGAAGCTGCATTTCTTTCAAGATCAACTTCTATTGTACAGTTAAAGTGGAACACCAGGTCCAGAGTTAAGAGAGGAAAGCAGACACATGTTTGAAATGTAGGAAGGCTATGTCATAGCAGGGTGCCACACTCAAAGGATAAGGAGTCCAGGTGGATTTGGATGAATAAAGCTCTCTATGAACTTCACTTTCTTTTTTTTTTTTTTTTTTAAATGTGTCAATTTCAGGCCAGAGTATACAGGGTCAGAGAAAGTAGAAACTTCTTTCTTCAAACATCATGGTCATCTATAAACTATATATGTTCCCTTCCCTTTTGCTTTGCCCTGCTTATGAACTGACTGTTCTTCATGTAGACATGTATGTACATTTTACTTTAAAAAGCAACTCATGAGATATTAACACCTCAACTCTTTCTTTTATATAGCCCTCAAATTAAACATGGCACCACTGCTCCTGATTTCCTGTATTTTCTCTCTATGCCTCCTGTAATTTTCTTAATTTATAATTTGTTTAGTTGCCATTTTAATTTCTATTCCTCTCTCACTCTGTGATGACACAAACTAGATCCTAAGCTCACTTAGAGGAGGATAACATTAGCTTGTCCATTCTCAAACCAAGAGCTAGGATGGTGTGAGATGATTTATTTACATATGCAAGATTTTATTAATATTAAGGGTCCTCTGCCTAGGCTAAATCCTAATGGCCAAGATCTGCATGGATTTTGAAATTCTCTGGTGCTGGGGATGATGCTTTAAACACAATGATATTCCCCTCAGACATATCAATTATAGCATCTCTAGTGTGTATGATGAGGACACACAAGCTCATCTGTACACTGCTAATAATAATGCCAATATACTAAAAAACGATTCAGAGACAAAAAAGCACTTTTCTGGTAGAAACGACTCACACATGTCATTTTGACCACACTGCTACTGCTTCCCGGTATCCATCAGTCAGCCCATGCCCAACTGAAACCTTATTGCTCTTTACAGGAACAAAGATGATAGAAGGATGTGCTGCCTCTGGATTGTCTAAGCCCTTTTTCTCTTTGCCCTCCAATGGTGACCATGACTGAAGGGAGCTGGGCCACCCCTAAATGAGAACATTACAGCCAAGCACCCCAGGTATTACTTCATTATAAAGATGCATGTGGTAGTTCCTAGCTAATGAATGCCAGCACTCAGAAGGATAAACTCTGCTTCTCCCTGATACAATTTAACATCGTATTTCCCTAATTTGAGCCTGATTTAGTCGCTGGGGTATTTGGATGCCTCTTCTATGGTGCCGATAGTTAATTAAACAGATGTTGCAGAGGGAATCATTAATTTTAGTGCTGCAGATGGAAGCAGAATGACTTTGTGAAGTTAATGTTTCAGCAAAACAATGGGATTCTGTCATCAGTTAGTGTAAACCGAGTAAATTAAGAGAACAAGTAGAATAGGGTAAGCTGCTCTGTAGAAAGACCCATTATTCATTTCAGGAATTATGCTTCCCTTTGTCTTTATGGCACGATAAAGAGGATCGAGGGAATGATGTCCACAGGCAGCAGTGGTGGGAGCCCAAGGCAGGCAGACGGGAAGATTTTGAATTTTTAGTTATAGTGATTTCAATGTGCCAAGTTCTGATAGTTGAGGAATATGCCCACACAAATGAACCAGGTAACGTTCTGACAAGACACTTGGTTTCTAGTACATATAAATGGAAGGTAAAAACAAATTCCCATTAATAACACTAAGTATTATTTCAATAAGTGTTTGTTGTCAAGGAATACATTGACACTGGGGTTGTGGTAATGGACATAAACAAGAAGGCCCTTATATACTCAGAGAACATACTTTAATCTGGAAAAAAAAACCACAAGTGTGGACTGCCTGCCCTACAGCAGTATCTTATATAAATATATGCATGTTCTTCACATACAAGTTCATAGGATCACTGCTGATCTTGCTATGAATAAAAATTATAGAGAAACTATGACTACCAAAACATGAAAGAAATTATGAAAAATTGTTTCTTATTGTTTATTCATAAATGAATTATTATCAAGAGCCTGAGATTTTAAAGGAAGAAATATATTATGTGAGCCTACATATTCATTATACAATATGTATAGTGACTGGTAATATAAATAAACTATTGGATGAAAACACAAGAAAAAAGAAACAGATACCCACAAGGATATCACAACAAGCATCATGGAGAGGGAATCATTCAATGTCACACTAGGGAAAGAGGCTTGTCATCCATATGACAGATCGAAAGAGGGATTTTTGAGGACAAAAGTTTCACACAATTTTTTTTTTCTCATGGTCAATTTGGCATCTGTAGATTTCCACCTGTTAGCTGTGGCCAACAGGATAATGATCTCGTAAGCATGTCTGTGGGTTTTGTGACTGTTAAAGACTTAAGAGTTAAAGTACATTGTGATGGTGCTGGAGACAGAGCTTTTGCCTAAGACATGAATTTCATTTCTAGCATGAACATCAGGTGGTTCACAGCAACCTGTAACTCCAGCTTCAGGGAAATCTAATGCCTCTAACATCCTTGCGTACCTGAACTTATGTAGATACACACCTACACAGACATACACACACACACACACACACACACACACACACACACACACACACACACATATCACTAAACAATAAATTATATCTTTCAAACAAGATAGCTTAGAATCATCCTAATATTTCTAATAAGATCTGTTATTGTAAAGAAAATATCCTTAGTGACTTGGGTGGTTGTATCCAGTGACTGCCGTATAGATCATGGTCAGTCTATAGAAAAAGGGGTCTGAGCCTCAAAACCTGAAAGATGAGGACACGAGAATGACTTATTCATCCACCACTGGTATTTAAAATAGAAAGATATCATAAGTCAAAGAAGGTGACAGGCCTCAGATCTGACAAGCAAGAGAATGTATTTTCCCTTTGAGCTTCTAAAAAGAAATGCAACCATTATAACAGGTTGATCTTACATTAGCAAAAAGTTTCATGACTTTTTTTTCTCCCAAACTATAAGTTAATATAGACATGGTACAGGCAACTAAGCCTATTTTGCTTTGTTATACCAACAACATGAACCTAATACATAGAGAAAAGAATGTTGTTTCTTCTTTATTTTCCATATTTTATTTTTACTATAACAGTCTTAAATGTCTGTCTTTTCAACTTAATATTTTATATTTAATACAGTTATGTGTAGCAAAGTCATACAAATATGTTATTGTTGTTATTGCTTTTCATATTCTGATTATCCATTCATTCACTCTAAAAAAATCCCCTTAGATTTCTTACATGTTTATAAATAAATAATGTGTTTAGTTATGAAATTTACACAGTGAAGGAAAATGAAGGGTGAAATTCATCTTTGAAATATAAAAGATAGACTTTGCTATGCAATAGAGCACAGGAGCAAAAATAAAATATTACTAATTAAATTTAATTGATAGTGAATATGAGGTTCAAAGAGGCTTACTGGACAACAATGAGAAATGGACTTGAAAGAAAATTCTCCCTAAGTATTTAATAAGTCACACCAAGTCTCCTTTAGTTCAGGGGTGGGCTTCAATACTGGTACTTTGTTATGCCTAAAATTATCTTTAATGATTTCCTGAAGGAACCTGTCAAGTCCCTGTGATCCTTGTGGATGTTTCCTGGCATTTTTAATTCTGTGTATCTACATGGCTATTATGGGGGAAACTAGCTAGGAAGAACTGAGTGGGATACAAAATGATTATTTTTCTCCCTCTCAGCATGGTACAAAACACACCAGCTGTGCAGGGCCATTGATGTGCCACATCTCCAAGGGTGCTGATTAAGCCCTAGGCTCATGAATCTCCAGGGTCTCTGTTCTGCTGTGGCATTGACTCAGTTGCATAAACAGGTTTTACTGTTGCTTAGAGCCTCCTGGTATCCCCACCCCATCACTCTTAAACTACTCTCAATGATGTTTGTTTCGAAAGAAAAGTGCTATCCTAGCTTAGTTTACAACGTCCCCTGTTTCAGATGTATATGCAACAACCATTGTCAATATTCAACTAAAGAAAAAATTGACTAAAATTCTCCAGTATTCTGTAGTGGTTCAAGAATGGGATCAGACACTTTTGTGAACATCTTAATTTTGCACCTTAAATGATCCAAATGTTCTGGGACAACTTACAAAATAAGTTGTGTCAATATTCACTATGCATTCAGGTTCTAAATAATAGAAGAAACAAAAATTAAAATAATAAATCTTAAATAAAGTTGAGCTAGATATTCTATTATAATCATAGCTAGCTGTTTGTTTTTCATTTTATATGGTAATTATGGGATTAATTCACAGACAAACTGCTGTTGAAAAACTTAAATTGAGAAGAGAGCTTAGAGAAATCAAATTGTATGTAATAAAACACATGGACATCCTTTAATTAATTAGAGCAAAACCACAGAAAAATTAAGAACAAGCTAAGAGGGTCTCCTAATTATGGAGATAAGTTCTAAACTATCAATATTTATTTTCTTACAAAATTACCAGTCTTTTTTTGTCTTTGTTTCCTTCATAGTTACTATTAGTTAAATTGCTTCAGAAATTCAGAATGGAAATTAAAATCCACCATTTTTTTTCCCTAGAGATTATAAGGAATTCAAAGAGGATAAGTTTTGCTTAGGGTCATGTGTTAGCAATCCTAAAACTAGATATACTAAGTCATCATACTAGATTTTGTTTTCAACCAATCTGCTACACTAAGTGCCATGGCCATGCTACTTATGGATATAATAGATCATAAGTAGGGACATTATTGAATAAATTCATATTTCTTCAAAGGTAAGGAGCATTATCATGCACATTTCATATAACTAACATGTGTAGATATAAGCAAAGGGAAGTGAGAGTTGGCAATTAGCAGTAACTGCCTCAAGTCAGGTATCTTTGAGGACTCACTCCTCTTCCTAGGATTGGGGAGCATTGCCAGAAGAGTGGAGCAAGCTGGCCTGAGAGTCACACACAGGTTATGGATGTCAGTGAGAATATAAGGTTTCTTTGATTTGGGCCATATACAGAAATTCAGAGAGGCTGAGGAAAACCTGGAGCTCATAATATTCTGAATACATTCTAAGGGTAGTTAGTAATGTACCACTCTGGAAGAAGACATATATGTATAGGATACCCATATATGCATTTTCTAGAGTTACTTTGCCTCAAAATATAAACACAGGAAGAGACATTTCTAGGTCAGCATGAATTTTTGCCTAATGAAAAATGAAATTAAGAGAGAAGGTCTCTTGGTCTCTGCACCAAAGAATCACTTTTCCTTGAAGAGAAAGACAAAGGTGATGATAACAATTTTTATAATTATAGCAATTTTAAGCAACTTAGCTTCTGGAAATTTCTGAAATTTGTTAATGAGGACAAGGAGATAGGTTTGATGGACATAGGGGTAAGTCAATTTCAGTCATGCCACTAACACTGTCAATGAGTAGTGCTGATCATAAATCTATGTTTATTAGAGATGTTGCTGACTCATCTCTGCCCATCAATCATAGTAACACTTCATCCTGTGAGAATGAGTGGCCTCAACACCAATGGACCTATTCATAATTGCTTTGCTTTGTGATCTTCCCAGTTGCTAGTCACTGAGTTCCATGAACAAATATTTTAACTCTCTTCCATTGCTATACTAGCAACTAAGTTGTAAGTCCTTTGATTTGAAGAGAATAAATAATAATCAACCTATACAACACTTATTGTAAGCTTGTTGAAATGTGAGAGAAGAAACTTGGCTACAAGTACCTGTCTTTGTCAGAAGACTTTCTGATAAATTCTCAGGTCTGAGGAAGATATTTATCCTTTTGGGATCTCCTCACCTTTTCAGAGGATAAAAATGAATTTGAATACTGATTGCACAAGACTGTTATAAGAGCATATGAACTGAGAACAGCTCTAAACACATTAGGCATTATTTTAAATTTACCATTTCCAAGACATTTTATTTCCAAGAAATAAAATGGTGAAAGACATGAGGAGGAAACTGAAAAATATTGAGGACCAACCGATAATAGAGAAGATAATTTTGTGTATGTTTCACAGTAAGAGTAGACAAAGCTATACAAACTAAATGTTACTATCCATGTTATCAGTGAAATAGTTTGGTTGGAGACTGAGTTACCTGATTGACTATGACCATAATGTGTCCTTCTCACCAATATATCCTCCTGTTTCCTGGAACATGTGAAAGGCAAGAAACAATAATTTGAAAGATTAAAATTCACTGTTAATTTTTTGGTTCCTTAACATGATATTAAGATTTTAAAAAGTAAAAGAAAAATCATGATGGGAAATGCTTCACAGAAGCATTAATGTTAATAGTTTAACGATAATATGGATAACTAAGATTTTTCCTTCTAAGGAAAGAAGAAAGGCTAGACCTGCCTCTGGCCTAAAGGAAATTACCAGCATGTGGAATATTCTTTTACACTATGTGAATATATGTCACTGTGATTGGTTTAATAAAAAAGCTGACTGGTCAATAACTGGGTAGAATAAGGTTAGCAGGGAGAGCCAAACAGAATGCTGGGAAGAAGTGCAGAATCAGAGGAATAGTGAGAAGATGCCGAAAGAAATAAGATAGACATGCCATACCAAGTTACCAAGCCATGTAGCAGCAGCCCATGGACTTGAGCTGCCAGCATGAGCTCCTCCAGCACACTGCATGATTGGTTTGGGGTTTTCCTCATTGAGACAGAAAAGGGTACAGATACTTGGTAAAGACAGATCCAGACAGAAAAATACCTCTAAACTGGCTAAGTATGTTTAAAAATATACATAGGCTTGTGATAGAAAAGATAATGAGTAGGGACAGTCATAGATTAAAAAATAGTTTAAAAAAATAAAGTCCTTAAAAAAGGAATAGAGTAGAAAAATATAATTAGCCACATAAATATGGAAAATTCACAGAGAGTCCAGATTCTGTATGTTATTGTGTTGTCTTTAGATTTTCTGATTGCTATTAAATGACAGGGGCTAAGACACATTGGATTGTGAAAACTGCTGGAATAAACCAACCTATATATTTTAAAAAAATGTCTTGACTTCAAAATGTAAGTCAAAAGATATGTTGCTTTGGGAGAGAGTTTATACTTTTATTTCCAAAAGAAATGAGGGCCTGTGGATTCATTCCAGGTTAAAGATGATCAGGTTTGATTAGGGAAGACCTCCTGAAAATCCTGGCTACAAACATAAAGAAATAAACATAGAAGAACTACAAGACACTTGAAGTATATTTTACCTGCTCAAACATAAAACAGAAAATTGTGGTGATGTATTATTTGTGCTGAAATGTGGTGATATTTCAATTGTATGTTAATAAATAAAGTTTGTCTGGAGATCAGAGGACATAGATAGCCATCCATAAACAAAAGTCAAGTGGTGCTAGCACATACCCTTAATCTGATCACATGGCAGGCAGAGTCTCTGTGTGTTCAAGGACACAGCCAAGCATGGTGACATATGCCTTTAATCTCAGTACCAACCATAGAGACCTGGAGGTCTATACAGACAGGCAGTGATGAGGAAATGAGGTGGCTGGGCTAAGAGCCAACAAGAAGGCAGAACAGCAAGGCAATAAAGGCACAGGTTAGACAGGAAGAGACTGGTTCACTTGGAGAACTACAGTGGCTTGGTGAGCTAAGCTTAGCTGGTGGCTATTCCTATTTCTCTGATCTCTATGGCTTTTACCCCTGTGTTTAGCTTTGTGTTTCTTATTTAATAAGACTGTTTAGAAATTAATATACAGAAAATCATCTTTGGCTGACTTGTATACAGTGCACAGTCTATAGTCATATTAATACAGATATGTATGTTATCTTTAAAAGCTTATGTATTTTCAAAACAAGGGGATCAGACAATAAAAAATGTTGGTCCAATTCATCCAGCATCTAGAACTGCTTCAAGGCTGCTGAGTGAGATAATCCAGCCTCACCGAATACTTCAGCCAAGAGTTAACAATTATCTTGATTTTTCTCATGGTTCTCCCAAAGATGAAAATGACCCCAAACAACAGGAAGTACTCTAAAGAATGACACCCATATTCCCAAAAGATAGGTTATGGATGTTATTGCCATTTAAGTGGGGTTGGATACAAATTGTTATTGGTCTTGGTTTAAAAAGAGAAAAAAGAAACAAACAACAAAAACCAAAATAATTAAATTCAAAAAGGTCATTCTAAATGTAAAAAGAGAGAATATAAAATAGAAATGATGAGATAAAAGGGTAGATTATTAAATCTACTTTAATCCAAAACAACTATCAATTTCAAAGTATTATATATTGGTATGGATTTTTTGTTTATTGATATAAATTTAAAGTTAATTTTGTTATACTGTATTTATGTTTCTACTCTTATTTAGGGTATTATATTTATGCAACTCATTTAAGAATGTAATATATTTACATTCTTTGTAAATGTAATAATGTAATTAAGAAATACAAAATAACAGCCGTCTTTAATAGTCAAACTTACATTCATGTTAGGTATGTTTTCAACATCATAAACAGATATATTTAGATAGATAGATGGTCTGCAAACACTTCAAAGACCTACAGAATATGGCATTTAATAAGTTTAATTACTAAGGCTTTTCATGACAGTGAGACACATCTACTCCTGGCAGCACCAATCTACTTCAGAGAAGACGGTGGGCATTAAAGAAACTCCATAAGCAGTTTGTTTTCTTTATGGTAAATCTAGCCATTTGGGCAAAGAACCTGCCCTTGCCTCAATTGCTCACAGGTTACTGACCAGCACAATGCAAAAAAAATGACTGCTAAACTTTTCCAAGACAAGGTAGGACAGTCCTTCAAAATTCTCTGCTCCTCAGAAAAGTCTTTCAGATATACTAGACCTGTAGGCCAAAGCTGGATGTCCTAAAGTTACAGAAGAAACTAGAGTGACTGTACAGTCAGGCAGATGCACCTATCATTAGGCTATATTTCACCTTTCTGAGGGTCTTTGACAAAGTTGAAGACTAGATAGCCACAGTTAAAGTTTTCCTTAGTTATGATAAATGGTAAACTAGGTATAAAACTTTAGAGACACAAAGATAATAGAGTATTTTCTCTAAATTTGCCAAATATAAATGGACTGAATATTGTAACTGTAATTCCTGCTTAATAAGTATTTTGTTTACATAATTTTACTATATTAAAGTTAAAACTTCAATTTTCAATTAGACAAAAATTTGGAAATGTGGAATATTCTTTTGCACTATGTGAATATATGTCACTGTGATTGGTTTAATAAAGATTTGACTGGCCAATAGCTGGACAGGATAAGGTTAGGGAAGAGCCAAACACAGAATGCTGTGAAGAAGGACAGAGTAAGAGGTGTACCAAGGAGATGCAGAGAGAAGCAAAATCAACATGCCTTACTGAGAAAAGTTACCAAACCATGTGGCAAAGTGTAGATAAAAATATTCATCAATTCACCATGCGGTGGTGGCACATGCCTTTAATCCCAGCACTTGGGAGGCAGAGCCAGGCAGATCTCTGTGAGTTCGAGGCCACAATGGGCTACCAAGTGAGTTCCAGGAAAGGTGCAAAGCTACACAGAGAAATCCTGTCCTGAAAAACCAAAATAAATAAACAAATAATTCATCAATTGAAAATGTAAGAGTTAGCTAGTAACAAGTCTGAGCTATTGGCCAAGCATTTATAATTAATATTAAGCCTCTGTGTGGTTACTTGGGAGCATCTTACAGGACAGAAACTTCCTCCTATACCAGCATACATTGAAAAGCATATACAGACATAAGTAATGAGAAAAATACAGCTTGGACACTGGGACAGAGACAATAAGTGACAAATAAAAGGAAAATAAATTTGGTTATTCCATTCATTCAGGTTACACACACAAAGATAAGCCCCTTCTGCATCGAATTAGGCTTTTTCCTATTTGACAACCATTCTTAGTACATGAATATGGTGATGAAAAGGATGGCAATGCCTTTCATTGAAGACACTGGCAGTGGCCTAGCTCACTGTGACTGTCTTACACTATCAGCACCCCACATCAAAGACACAGAAATGTTGTTGAGAGTGAGGAAAAGGACACTGAGTCTCCAACAATGTGTGGTAATATGAATATTGAATATCATCATTCCAGGAGAGAGAAGTCTGCATTTCTTTTATGTAATCACGAGTCTGTGTTGCTGAGGGCCTTAATCCTATGGGTGTTCATATCACCACAATACTTGACTTCTGAAACTTTCCTTTTACTCTTTAATTCAAATTTCATTTTTTATCTTAATGTTTTTATTGATGGTTTGAAAATTTCAGATGGTGCTCCTAAATCCCATTCACTTTCCAGTCCTCCCTGGTTCACCTCCACCTTTTCAACTTACTCCAAAACAAAAACAGAAAAGAAAGAAAAAAAAGTACATTTCCAATTCGTGTTGCCCATATACATCCTGGAGCATGGTCAAACTCTCAGTGGCCAACCCCTTAAAGACAGCTGATTTCTTCTCTACTCCCACCTCTGCCAGAAACCATCAACTGTGAAGAGCTATACTTCAGCCTCCTTATCACAATGTTTCTGTTTGTTTGTTTGTTTGTTTGTTTTCAGAGACAGGGTTTCCCTGTGTAACATCTCTGGCTGTCCTGAAATTCATTTTATAGACCAGGCCGGCCTCAGACTCTCAGAGATCCTCCTGCTTCTGCCTCCCGAGTGCTGGGTGTGCCACCACAGCACAGCTCCTTATCACGATTTTAGGAGTCCTTTTCAATGACTTCCTGTCTACACAGTTTCATTTTAGAGGGTGGGGGGGGGGAGTTGGGAGTTTGGGGAGACAGGTTGTCATAAAAGCCTTCTATGTCACTCTTTCTTAAATGTGAGTCTGTCATCATCCACATCACTTCAAAAGAATCTTCCTTTCTCTTTATAGTCAGCCGCAGCTCGGATCATGGACTTCCTCATGGTTTCTTTCCTATAGCATGGACCATTCAGACTCTGCTTGTAGTTTTGCCACTCTGCACATCTGGCTCTGTTCGGCCATCTTTCCTTCCAATGTCATGAGTTCAATTTTTAAAAGTATCTTCCCACAGACCTGCCCTTCTCTAGTTTTTCTGGGAACACTGCAGGCTCTGTAGACTTCTCTGTCACCTCCTCATTTCCCATCAGAGCTTCCATGAGTCTTTCAGGCTCTTTGGTAGTGGACACCAGCTTGGATCACAGCATGTTGACATTTTCCTGTATCTGGTTCTGCAAAACAGCTCCTCCACCAGTTCCCTGGCTTGTTGATGGAGTAGATCTTGGAGTAGACCAATTGGAAGTACAGGATATGGGCCCAGATGGCAGCAGGGTTGCGTCGGGTCTTCCCTGTTTATTTTTATATTCACATCAACATTACTCACAGAACTTTTAAAAACTATGTAGATAGTGTCTCACAACCCGAGTTTCTATTTTTCCCACTAGTAAAAGCCACAGAGTATGAATTTTGAAAATTCTATCTTGATAATTCTAAATAAAGCTGAAATCACTCTTCAATTATATAATCTATAATTTTTGATCGATGTGGTTCATGATTTAATAACACTTTTGAAGTTAAGATTTTATTGCATGAGTTTTATTTTTTGCTATATATTATAATTATATGCATTCTCCAAGGATAGGTTTGTATTATTCAGGTTCTTTTTGATATAGAAACATAAATAATATGGGTTTAAGTAAATTTTATTTTGACATAATTTATAATTGAAAATTTTTATTTATATACTTCTGTCGGCTTTAGCTGACCCATGTATATCTGTGTTTCTGAGACCTGGGATCTGAGGATCCTAAAAAATGGGGCAAACTATAGTCTAATGCTGGAGATAATGTTACATCAGTTTTACTGTATTTTTATACATGAATGTAACCAATAAAAGCAATGACTCAAGGAAGGTTGTTTGAATTCAGAAAAACAGGATTAGAAAAACATGTAAAGAAACAGCAGTAAGCACATACTAAATATTAACAGAGAAGCTCTTTCCCAGAAGTTTCTCAGAACAGACCAATTTAAACACAATTGTCTAGCACATACTATAGATTATTTCTGGGAAAGCAAGAAAGCAAGGCAGAAGGACAAATTCCGATTCAGAGCACACTGACCAGATTGAGTTCTATATCTATGACCTGACATCTAACAAGAATAAACATGTCTTGTAAACTGAATGTAAATGTTTGACAGAGTAGGCACGAAATAAGGTCCAAGAACCATCAAGAGAACAAAATGCACCTGAGAGAAAAGGCCCTCTGCCTTTTGTCCTGGAGCCTCTTTCACCTTTCCCCAAGAAACTGTTTGCCATCCTTTGACTGTATTCAAACAGACTTCCCTTCTCATCTTTATCCCAACTCTCTCTAACCATAGCATATTTAATAAAACTAAGAAACTGAACTTTTTTATGGCGAGAGATAAAAAGCTTTAAATTCTACAACATCTTGCCTTGGTTACCTAAGAGTTGGGCTCATAGGTCTGTGCCATTTATGCTTGGAAATAAAATTAAGACATTGAGACTAGCACAGCAGACTTTTATTAAATAATCACTGGCTCTATTCATATATTGCTAACATAGCCTTCATTGGTAATTTTCGGTTGCAAGACTTAATCCAAGGTAAGACAGTGTAGCATCTAATGTGTCTTACACTTAAAAGACAATTTAAAAACAATTTTTATACACTCAATCTAAAGAACATAATTTGTAATTGCTAACCTAATTCAAAGTATGAAATTTTGATATAACAAAACCCATTCAGAAAAAATCTTAACTTCAAATCAATTAACCCAAGTAAGTGTGAAAAATGGCAAGGTTTGTGATAGATGTTTTGCCCATCTTGCTACAGATTCTTGGATGTTCTATAGCTGATTTCAAGGAAACTCATGAAGATGTGCAAAGTAAAATACCTGCCAAACAAATTCAATCATAGATTTTAAAAGTAATATGTCATGGTCAGTTTGATTTCACTTCAGACATACCAGGATGGTTCAATATATTGAAATCAGAAAGTGTAATGCAACATGTAAAAAGATCTAAAACCAAGAGAAAAAATGCATGATCATCCCAATGGACTTAGAAAAAGCCTTTGACAAAATTTCACATTCTTCCTGATTTAAAAAAAAAAAAAAAACTGAAAAACCAGGAATCAAAGGATCATTTTTTCAGGTGATAATGGCAACATGTGACAAGTGTATAGTTAAAATTAAAATTACACTAAATCTAGAAAATTGAAAATATCTTCAGTAAATTCAAGGAGAAAAGAATGACAGTTCTCCCCAACCTAATTCAACAGAGTATTTGAATCATTAGCCATAATAATGAGGTAAATTGTATATATAAAGAAAGGAAAAACTCAAATTATTTCTCCTTTTCAATATAATATTACACCTAAAAGACACAAAAATAAGATTGGATATAATTTTAGCCTTGACAAACATTTTACAAAATACTGGGATAAAAGTCAACATAACAAAATTTGTAGTGTTTTTGTTGTTGTTGTTGCTGTTTTTGCAAATCAATAATGAATAATCTGGGAAAGACCAGAAAGATAGTTTACTCACAATTTCCTCAAAACTACCAGAAAATAAAGCTAACAAAGGAGGTAAAATATCTCTTCTTTAAAAACTATGAACCACTGAAGAAAGCAACTGAGAAAGACAGCAGGCAATGGAAATGTGTCCCAAGTTCACAAATCAGTATAATTAATATTGTGAAAAAGGCCATATTACAAAGGAATAAAAGCCATTGCATACTAACGGTATCACCATTGCTTTTCTTCACAGAAATGGAAGGAATAACGTTAACACACATAGGGACCCATCAAATCCACAGAGAGCCAGAGCAATCCTGAGCAAAAGGACCAGTGTTCAAGGCATCACAATACTTTATTTCAAGTTATATTATAGAGTTACAGTAACAAAAATAGCATAGGACTGGCACCAAACTAGACCTGAAGCCCAATGGAGTGAAATAGAAGGATAAAGAATAGGAGAGCCCGGCGGTGGTGGTGCACGCCTTTAATCCCAGCACTCGGGAGGCAGAGCCAGGCGGATCTCTGTGAGTTTGAGGCCAGCCTGGGCTACCAAGTGAGTTCCAGGAAAGGCGCAAAGCTACACAGAGAAACCCTGTCTCGAAAAACCAAAAAAAAAAAAAAAAAAAAAAAAAAAAAAAAGAATAGGAGAGATGGCAAAGCGTCTATTGGTGAAAAGATAACACATCTGAGAACTTGTTCTGGGAAAACTAGATGTCTACTAAGAAACCTGACACTTAATCCTCGCCTTCCCACTCATCCTCAGTCAAGTGATTCTAATTGAAAGTACTAAACCACACCCAAAAACAAGACGTGGAAGTAGGAGTGAGACTCATAGAGAAGAAAGACTCCAGGAGGAGAAGAAGTTAGATGAGGAAGGGAAATAGGGACATAAAAATAACTGAAATTTATTATGTAAGTATATGAAACAATCAAAATCAAAATATGCAAAAATGGGCAGTTCAAAATCCATCAATGGTCATAATGTAAGATATATCATTTTGTACTTTTAGGGTTTAACACTAGGAATAGAATTAAGAATTGACAAATGGGATTTTAAAATTTCTAGCTTTTACTTTTTTAGGTTATAACATAATTAGAGCTTCCCACTCCCTTTTCTCCCTTAAAACACTCCCATAAACTCATTCTTGCTGTGGGAATTTAGCAATAAAAATCTTCTATATAGAAAAAGAAATAATTAACAAACTGTGAAAAACAGTATACATAAAATGAGGGAGACAATTTACCAGCTATTTATTTGTCAGGGCATTACCCATAATTTATTATGTAGTAAAAAACGTCAAATGAACAGGTAAGCCAATCCATAAGTGGACACAGGAGTTGAACAGACAAAACAAAAGTTGTGGATAGCTAAAAAGGACATAAAGAAGAATCTTCAATATCTTTAGTTTCCATGGAAATGCCAACCAAAGCTTACATTTAGATTCCACCTTTCCCTATCAGAACAGCTATCATAAAGAATACAAAAGACAACAAATACTGGAAAGAATGCTGGAGAAAAGGACTCTTAAAATGGATTACTTTAATGGAGTTGTAAATTACCTTAAGTAAGTACTACAGAAATAAATATAAAGTTCTGCAGAAAATGAACCAGAACAGCGTATTATTCTTATTACATCACTCTCTTAAGTAGATACACAAAACTGTTCAAAGACAGCACACAATAGATGTGACTATGTATCTACACATTAATATTAGTTGCATTTTTCACAATTGTGACCATATAACCAATAAAACGAACTTACAAATAATTTTTTTTTGCTTATTTCTTTTGAAGGTTTAACTAATAGTTACTGCACATATGTATGCACAAAGTCATGGTAACAGGGACATATGGTGGAGGAGAAGTTTCTTTAATTGTGTGTGAGAGAGAGAGAAACTCTGAAAACAGTGTATCAGCTGTAGAAAAATATTTCAAAACTTGAACCTAGGGGCATAATTCAAATTCAAGCAGTAATTGTATAATCCTGGTCCTCTAAGCTTCATTACTACTATATAAAGCAAAATTCGTGTGTGTGTGTGTGTGTGTGTGTGTGTGTGTGTGTGTGTGTGTTCAAGGTTCAATTCCACAGAGTAAAATGTCCCATTCCAACTAGAAAGAAGAGAAAAAATACCTAAAAAATCATATTAAATAAAAATTAATACCTACCATGGTGAATCTAACTCTTATAGTTTCCTGCTCTGTACTGTGAGCATATGGTGTTTTTGTCTGATCACTAAAATTTTGAGCAGGTCACCAATAGATCCTTGTACTTTGCAGCCCACATGGCTTATCTCTTGGTTAAGATTCATTGATTCCTTTCACTTTCTTCAGCAAATGCTCCAATTATCACCATTTCTAACATACCGGACTCTTCATTCTACTTTAGGCTTCTCTGTCACATTTTTCCACATTGTGTCCTCATACATTTCCTATTGGAATAACAATCCTGCAACACATTCCCTGGCCTTCTCAGTTCTCCTTTTAAAACTGATTGGGAGCCTCGACCAGCCTTTAACTTTCTCAGTCTGCACTACAGTGAAATCAAATCATGATGATAATTCCGAAGTCTGCTACCAGCTCAGTTGTTCTATATGATCTCTTGGGCCCAGAATTCAGTGGCCACTGAATGTCTGGGATCTTAATTCAGAAGTATCTTTTTGGATTCTTCATACCAGAAAGACACTTTATGGTTTTCTTCTCAAGAGAAAGTCATTCAGATGAGTTTTCTACAGTAGAGGATTTGTTGTAAGAAGGGAGCAGCAAATTCCTGAGATGTTCTCACAGCATGTTTCCTTCTGTCCTTGTGTACACTTTGTCTCCTTAAAGAATAGTGGTATTAATTATATGTAATATTTTCATTCACATATGTGATTTTCTTTCTCCCCTGGCCCCTGCCACACCATTGCCATCTTCTTCCTCTCTGTTTCCAACTAATCCCTATTCTCTTCTCAACTTTTCCATCTTCTACTTTCAGGTTATTTATTTTTTATTTTGTTTGTGGCAATACAGTGGGCTTCTTGAGGAACATGAGCAAGTAGTCATTGTCTATACTACTGAAGACAATGACTCTTCCTACCCCAATAATCTTTGAATGCCTATTAATCCCTGGGCAAATGTGGAACATCATGAGCTCTTCTCCTTAGCAACCATTGACTGCCTTTAATTCCTCAAGGAGGTGTGGGGCCTGTTTGCCTCTCTGTTATATTACATGATATTGATAGGACACCCTTTTGCAGATCTTGTGCATGTAATCACAGCTGTTGAGAGTTCCAGAGTATGTTGTGGTATGACAGTGTTCCTGCACACCCCATTACCATCACTTCTGCCATTTCTTAGATCCTTTCTGCCATGTGGCTTTTTTTAATGCTACTTATATCTGTAATAATCAAACCATTCTTTACTACAAATATAAACTCATTATGTTTCTGGTCACTCCACATGTTACTTAAATTCTTCTGCATCTGATGCTTACTGTAACTCTGGTTAAAAGCAGAGAGAATTTGTTTGTGAGGAGGGGAAGGCAGGGGATAAACAAGAGACAAAATATCCAAGAGCCTATATCTACTGAAAATTATGTTCTCCAACTAGAACCTGCCTCTCTAAATTTCCAAAACAGTGCCATTAAATGGGGACCATGGTTTCACAACACAAGCTTGAGAAAACATTTTGTACTAAATAATAACAGTATTGATATTTACTGAAACACTATTGACAGCAGCTATGTCATGGAATAGTTTTTATAGGGTTTCTTCCATCTAATAAGTGAATAAAACAAAAGCCATGCATGCACAATGGAATATTATTCACTTAAAAGAACAAAACTGAATTGTTTTATAGAAAAAATGGGTGAGATTAGAGGTCATCAAGTTTTATGAAATAAACTAGGCTCAGATAGCCTGACAATCTATGTTTACACCTCGATGTAGAATACAGATTTTTAAAAATACATTGAAGTAAAAATGAAACTCTCTGGAAAGGAGAGGGTATGGAGATGGGATGTGAGAGGATAGTGGGGGTGAATACTACCTATGTATGGTATATTTATGAATTACAATATTAAAAATGAAAACCATTGCTTTTTACAGTTAATACACACTATTGAAAATAGAAAATAAAACCATCCTCAACACTGTTGGAAGAAAAAACATAATTGGAGAACCGGAGAAACTCTTAACACCTTGGTAATCTGTTTAAGAGGAGGTTATTTTTCCTTTAGTTTTATGACTTTCTATCTTTGTTATCAGTCTGTGAATCCATGAGGTAGGAATGAATGTGTCTTTAAAGACTTAAAAATCTCTCCATAGACAAATGAAAAAAAAGAGATGTGCCCTTTACTCTACAGTCAGTGGAGTACCCCCGCATCTACACAAGTAAATTATTTGAGTGCCTGGAAGCCAGAAGTCCTAATTCTCAATAAACATGTCAAAGGAGGATTCTGAAAGAACAAAGGACTATTCAACAATCAACACATACATGTATAGTCACAAGCCATGTGGATATGGGAACAAATGACTTTAAAATTGAGTCGTCCAAAGCATGTTGTTTATGTTGTCTCCTTATGGCACCCTAACTAGCTTCCCACTTTTACCTAGACAGAGTTTACTCTTGGACTTTTTTTTTTTAATTTAGAGATCAGCTTGTCTAAACTTCTTCTGCCTTTGAGGGAAATTTGTTCAATCTTATTTTTTCAGAATATTCAGTTTCCAGTAACTAAATTTTTAGCATTATAATCAATGATTAAAGATATTTTCAGTGATGGAATTCAATCCATTGTCAAGAATGAGTAAATCAATAAGAAAAGGAAAATAAAGGTGATGGCAGTCTGTAGATTACTGTGGGATAATCCTTCTGTATGCTGTGGATATGTATTACTCTCATTGGTTAATAATAAAGCTATTTGGCCTATAGAAAGTCAGGATAAAGTCAGGTGGGACAAGTAAAATGAGGACTGGGATGAATTGCAGAGTTCGGAGAGATGCCAGCGAGCTGCCTAAGAAGTAAGATGCTAGAAGACCGAGAAAACCTCGGGCATATAGTAATACATTGATTAAGAAAGCTAGTTAGGTGGAAAAACTGAAGGGGGGTTTAGAATTGTGGCTGCAAGACCTTCCAGCACACATTGCCATCCTTCAATGTGAGCTGGCCCTAAGTGGCTCCATTAGCTCACCAGGGCTCACACTGAATACCTGGAAATGCTTTTGTATTTAAAAACCATCTTTCTCCAATCAAATTAATGTTAAAGTAACCCAAACAAAGGATTGCATGGGTGCACTCTGAAGCCATCAACACTTTTCTGGTAGGAACTTCAGACAATGAACAAGTCTAAACATACACTTTTGCTAATAAATGCTCTCTCACTAAGAAGTAACTTGTGCCTGTAGAAATGTATTTTGAAAACACATTATACACTTCAACTTTGTAGTCATTTAAACTAACCCTTTTTCAATAAAGCACTATTGTTTAGATATAAAGAAGAGACAGACAGAGAGAGAGAGAGAGAGAGAGAGAGAGAGAGAGAGAGAGAGAGAGAGAGCTAGTTAGTAATAAGCCTGAGCTAACAGCTAAGCATTCTGTAATTCATATAAGTTTTTGTGTGTTTATTTGGAACTGGGCAGTTGGTACAGGAAAACTCTGCCTCAGTTTAAATGTGGCATTCAAACATGTGACCAGAATTTCCACATAAAATCTGGCAAAGCTTAAAAAAGAATTCTAGACACACAGGAGCAGAGTCAAGCACTGGCTTCTTGGTAGCTGCATTTTCTGGGATGGGCTGTGTTTGCTGGCATCGAGCAGAGCTGGGGCTCTGTAGTGATATTTATTTGTGTTGAAATGTGATATTTTATTTGCATGTTAATAAATAAAGTTTGCCTGGAGATCAGAGGTCACCGAGCCATAAACAGAAGTCAGGCGGTGGTAGCCCATGCCCTTAATCTGATCACATGGCAGGCAGAGTCTCTGTGTAGTCAAGGACACAGCCAAGTGTGGTGACATGAGCCTTTAATTCTAGTACCAACTATAGAGACCTGGAGGTCTGTATAGACAGGCAGTGATGAGGAAGTCATGTGGCTGGGCTTAGAGCCAATAAAAAGGCAAAACAGGAAGGCAATAAAAGCACAGGTCAGACAGGAAGAAACTCTCTCTGTGGAAGCTACTGCTGGTGGTAAGCTAAGGCTAGTCATGGCTATTGCTCTGATCTCTTCAGCTGTTACCTCTGTATTTGGCTCTGTGTTTCTTATTTAATAAGACTGTCTAGAAATTCATCTATATTTGGTGCCCAACATGGGGCTCAAAACCATGACCCTGAGATTAAGAGTCTCATGCTCTACTATTAGTCTTAAATATTTTACATTGGTATGGATTTGGGTTTATGAATACAAATTTAAAGTTAATTTTGTTATACTGTATTCATATTTTTACTCCTGTTTAAAGTATTGTTTTTGTGCAGCTCATCTGTAATTGTATTATATTTAAGAAATACACATTAATAGTCATCTATAACAGCCAAACTTACAGTCATGTTAGATATGTGTTCATGGTGAAAACCAGATATATTTAGATAAATAAATGGTCTTCAAATACTTCAAAGACCTACATGGTATGACATTTAATATGTTTAATTTTATATTAAATTAAAAATTTATATTAAATTAAAAAACTAAGGCTTTTCATGACACTGAGATGCATCTGTTCTTGGCAATATTGATCTCCTTCAACAAAAATCATGGGCATCAAAGAAACTCCTTATGGAGTTTTCTTTCTTCATGGCATAAGCTAACCATGTGAGCATGAAACTGCCCTTGCTTCATCTGCTGAAAGTACGCTGTCCAAATGGTACAAACAGGACACAAAGAAAGGCAACTGTCAAACTTTGCCAAGACAGGGTAGGACAGTCCTTCAATATTTCCTGCTTCTGAACACAGTCTGTCAGATATTCTAGGCCTATAGGACAAAGATGGACTCTCCAACTTTGCAGAGGAAACTTGGGTGACTATACAGGTACCCAACTGTTTCTGTCATGGGAGTCACTTGCTTGAACTTCTTACTTACTCAGGTAATATTATTTCCTTCTCAGGTCTTTGATGGAGTTGAAGACTATATAGTTGTGATTATAGTTTTTTTTTTAGTTATGGTAAAAAGGTAAATTAGATATAAAACTTTAGAATCACCAAGATAAGATAAATAATTGAGTATTTTCTCTAATTTTGCCAAACACAAATGGACTGGGTACTGGAACTATAATTCTTACTTGATAACTGTTTGTGTTATCTATAGTTTTACTATGTTAAGATTAAAACCTTCCTTTTTAATTAGACAAAAGAGGAAATTCTGTGGAATAACCCTCCAGTACAGTATAAATATGTATTACCCTCACTGGTTAATAAAGAGGATGATTGGTCTATAGCAAGACAGGATAAAGTTAGGTGGGACAATCAAACTGAGGATGCTTGGATGAAAAAGGGCAGAGTCAGAGGGACAACAGCCAGACACAGAGGTTTTAGAAGATAAAGATGCCATGCTAATAAAGTTTCTACCACATGGCAGAGGGTAAACAAGGAATAGGGGTTAATTTAAAATTTAACGGCTAGTTAGTAATAAGCCTGAGGTATTGGCCAAGCATTTATAAATGATATTAAGCCTCTATGTTTTTTATTTGGAAACTGGCAGGTGGGAAAGAAGCATCTGCCTATAGTAGATGAAAACTTATAAGCCTACAATAGCCAAATTATACTTATACAGAACTATATTTAAGTAATACAATTTCTGTGTTTAAGTTACAAGACAACCAAGGAGAGTCTATAGATACTTTCATTTCCTATATCCTTCTCCTAAAACTTCTAGATATCACATAATTCCCTGGAGTACTGAAATTAATACCAACAACAATACAGTGCAGCATTTAAAAAACTCAAGGAATACTTACTACTTAAAAGTAATTGCAGTCTCAGTAATAAAAAATATTTTCTTAAATTTAATAACTAAGACCCATACAAAATTCATGCCACAATTATAAAATGATACGGAGAGTTTTTCATCATGAAATAATATGGTTTGGGAGGCCTTTAAGATCCCTTCATTGACTGTCACATTGCTTCTTCTAGATTAAAATTTTAATCCATGCAAACAAGAGGCCAGCTATTAGGCCTTGTTACAAGATTCAGGGTGATGGCAATTCCTGAAACCACCATTCTTTCCCCAGAATGGTTATTGAATGTTATGTGAAAGCCAGATATAATATTAACTAATAGACATCATTGTCAATATGTTGTGATTTGTCAGACTTTAAATATTTCACAATTTCATTCCTTGGTGAACTATTTTCTACTTTAACTTTGAAAAACTGTTTGATACCTTGATATTGATCAGAAGGTAGTTAATGTGTTGAGGGCTATAGAGTAGATTAAAGACCATATAACCTAGCTCATTGATTTTATAGATGGGGAAATTGAGACCCAGACAAAAGAAATGCCTTAATCAAGATTACTAAATTCAAACTCCAACATAGTTTTTTTTTTTTTTAACTTTAAGTTCGTGATCACTTTCTGTTTGCTATTTACCAACTTCTGCTTTTTATTTATTTATTTATTTATTTTTTTGCTAAATCATGGCTATTTAGTACTAATAGTTTTAAATGAACCCATAAATTAGCAAGATTTAGTCCTGTGATTCAGCACATAATTTGTAGTTTATCAAGTTATTCCAGGTAATGCTAATTCCCCTGCTGTCACTGGGCCACAATATTAGGGAAATCTTAACCTTACCTTTTGTTCTTTTATGATCAGAGGCTATATGTTAGGATTTCCTTTGGCTTTTCTTTTCTTTTCTCTTTTCATTTTTAAAGTATTTCATTGTGTGCTCCAACTTATGAATAATGACCACTCAAGGATACCAATGGTAGTATTCAGATATTGTAAAGTAATTGGTTTAAATGTTCCCCATGCCCTAAAGGGCCTACAGCCTGAAAGAGCAAGTGGAAATGCTAGGGAAAGGAAACTAAATCAGCAAGACATAAATATTGCACCTCAACCATTTTTTTGTCCTGTGGCTCAGAGGAAATGGAAGGCTCAAGTTCACATAGTAATGCTGTTGTAGGATGTACTCATCTGCAGGAGCTAACATAACAAAATGCCATAGACGAAGTGGGTTTAACAGATATTTATGTTTTCATGGTCCTAGAGTATTGAGGTCAATGCTAAAAGTGCTAGCTAATGCTGTTTCTGACAAGAGATCAGCACCTTGCTTGAAGAAAGCACCTTCCACTGTGCCTTCCATGCTTATATATAGCTAGAAAGTGAGTATGCAGGGGAGGAAATGAGTACCTGATATCTTTTCTGATATGATCATTAATCTTATCACTTATGAGCTCATTTAACCATAAGTCCTATTGTAAAAGTGCTGTCTCAGAATATAACCACAATGAGGTGTTAGAGATCCAATTCAATAACTTTGAAAGATCAAAAACATTCCATCCAGAGCACCAGCTGACAATACTTTTCATATTAATTTAGAAAAAATAGTTTCTAATGTATGGGAACCTTGCAGTAGAATCATGGTTGTACAATACTTTGAGGTTTATTTACCATTCATGTGTGTTTATCTCAGTGTAGACCTAGGAAATTATCTGGGTCTAACCTAGAGTCCATAATTCACACACTGTAAATATGGTGTGTGATACAAAAGTGTATGGAAATGGAGAACAAGCAAAACACAGTTTGTACAAATTTCCACAAAACCCTTAGTATCACATCCCAACTCTGTGTTCAGATTTGGTAGTGCCATTAGCCTAATGAGAACATTTACACAATGCAAGTTGAAAAATGCAACATAACTGTCATTGCCTCATTCAACACAAAACTGAACATATTTGTTTAATAGCAGTTGTGTGGTTGTATATGCATGTAGACTGTGGCTTAATGTAGGATTTTGATTTAAGGAAGACATTCTTGGTATACTTTATGAAAAGCTTAAAATATATCATAAAATAAATATGGTATTAGTGAGTATTGAGAAACTCTCAAGATAGATATCAAGCCTCCCATCTGTCAGATGTGATGAGATATCAACTCCTCAGATTCATTCTGACTTTTAATGTGGAGAAACTTCAAAAAAGATATTGCATAGTTATAACATAACTTCATTATATGTTCAAATTTAATATGAGAACATGTTCAGTATTTGATTGCAATGTGACCCTTGAAAGATCACATATTAGTCTTAATTTTCAAGTACCTATCATGAAAGTGTTTTGTAAGAAGAGTAAGAAAAATAATGGTCTAATATGATTAGAATGTTTTCTGGCACCTGTATTGTAACTTTTACTACCACTGCTATTGAAAATGCTCCTGCTCTCAAAGAGACTTCTACTACCATTACCACTGCTGGTTCTACTGCCATTTCTATTAATGAATTTCTCCACTTCACCAGGCACAAGGCAGGAGGTGGAGACCTAAAGATGAAGGGTACAGTGATTCTTGGCTCAGAGCAGTCATTGCTCTTTTTATTACAAAGCAACCAAATTGATAGACCCTGACACTAGGCTGGCACCTTTCCTAGGCCAACAAGTCTGAAGTTACAAAATCCAAACTTACAAGAGCAGAGAATTAACAACAATTAAACAGGTTTCATTTTGAACACCTCAGTGGAAATCTGTCTCTAAAATTGATTTGTTTTGACAGCTAGCTGTGGTCTGGAGACTAAATGTGAGTCCTGTAGGGGAAGAAAGCAGCATTGATTTTGGAGTCTAGAGCAGTATTTGAATATAGAAGAAAATGAAGCTGAGCTTGTTTATAATATGCTTAGAAAGGAAAAGGAAAAGATAGCTGTGGTCTATACAAGTCACCTTTCAATAAGAAGTAGATCTTTGAATGTACATGTAGATTTGGAAGGTGAAATTTATTCAGGCCTTGAATACATCTCTGAATTTACATTCTAAATATGTTAAGCTTATAATAATTTAGTTTAAGAATAGAATAGGTATGCAATCATCTGTTGTATGGAATACTAATGTAGGCTATTATAATAATTAAATTATACACAATGTGGTCACAACAAATTCAAGTGTCCAGAATAAAGAAGTGCTTTTATTGGGTTGTTTATATTGAGTTTATTATTTCCACTGTTATCAGTTTTCTTCCTTTAGTGCTATCTTTGGTTTTGTTTTCTTTCTTACCATCATAATTGTCTTCTTTCTTCTTCACTGTCTTCCAACATATATGTGACCATTAGGCACCATTCTTCCTTTTTGATACTGATGATAATTCTCTCATATAGACAACCCATCAGCATTTCACAGTGAAATAA
The DNA here is from genome assembly GCA_902168425.1 of Peromyscus attwateri. Taxonomy (NCBI): domain Eukaryota; kingdom Metazoa; phylum Chordata; class Mammalia; order Rodentia; family Cricetidae; genus Peromyscus; species Peromyscus attwateri. The sequence continues at coordinate 60,904 of CABHPP010143457.1, forward strand.
ATGCAGACCTAGCTATGTTAATTAAGTAATAAAAGTTCATTAAACCAATTATAGTTAGAACCGAATATTCTAGGCATTAAATATAGGCATCTTGACTTTAGAGTTGGCATGCACTCACACATCTATGCCTGTATATATTTGCTAACTGATGCAAAAACAAATTCCCTAAAGTCCTTATTTTAGAATCGTTGCCTTTAAGTGTCTACTCTTAGTTTTATCATGTGACTTTTTAAGTGGAGAATTGAATATGATTATCATTAAACTTCTATTAATCTACTAAAGTTATATGTGAAGGCCTAAGAAAAGATGCTGACAATCCAAAAACCTGGGTTAATTTATGCATAAATATTTAGAGAGCGCTAACCATATGCTGACTGTTAATCTTGATGAGAAAGATAAAGTAATGAAAAGGTAGACAAGATTCAAGTTACCATGGAACTTAAACTCTAGTGGGAGAAAACATGTAATGAACTAACAGGAGGCTGAAATATTTTTTTTTCTCTGTAAATGGCCAGACAGTAAATATTTTATGCTTTGAGAACCATATGGTCTCTCTTGCAATTATTCAACTCTACAATTATGATGCAAAAGTAGTCATAGATAATATTTAAATAAATAGCTGTGTTACAGTGAAACTTTATTTATATAACAGGTGGCTGGCCAGATTTGGCTTAGGGACTAGAGTTTGCTTACTCTTGAATTAACATATAAATGAATGCAAACTGAGACAATATTAGTTAGTGGTACAACCTAAGTAAATAATTAATGCAGGTAATCTAGCACTGGGTTAGTAATGGCTTCTTTGCTTTGTAATGATGGTGTGGACCTCTGAGAAAAGGGACGCCAGCTGAAATTTTAGTGAGACAAGAGAGACAGACATGAAAACAGGGAGAAAGAGCAGCTAGAGAAAATGCAAAGGACTTTCAGGACACAGTCTTAAGACCTATCAAGAACAGCTAGAGAAAATGCAAAGAACTTTCAGGACACAGTCTTAAGACCTATCAAGGGAAAATATTTAAAAATCATTGATGGGACCTGTGTTGAAAGAATTCATAAGCTGAGTTAATAAGTATTAATTTCAATATAAGTAAAAATGAGAATAACAGGAACATGTTAGGCAAACTGTGATATAATGTGTTTTGCATCCAAAAAATCACTGTAGGGGATTCTAGGAAGAGAGTTATGTTAACATACTTTTTTTTTTCTTTCTTAATATCTACCTAAATAGAGAAACTACATATCAGAAACAATAGTGACAAATGAAACTAAGCTTGGTGTCATACACAATAAAACAAGGTGACAAAGTATTCAGAGACACAACACTATAAGTAAATAATGAAACAATGAGCTTCCATAGAAGATATATAACATCACTACATGCAAGACAGAAAAAAAGAGGAGCAACAATAAAATAAAAACCAATAAAAGTCAACAAATATTCATTAGAAACACAGCAGGTCAATTCCAGAAATTTAGAAAAAGGGATTTGAGCCAAATAAAAGCAAGTCCTCAGATAAAGATTGGGAGCTTGAGACAGTAATCCACAACAAACCAAGACCTCCAGCTGGGAATGTTATGAAAACTTTGCAGAACAATGACAGCATAGACATAGGAAAGACAATTTAAGATTAACATCAGAGCTGTAAATAAAATAGATTTCTCAATGCAAAGCATCACACTTTTGACAATTGTGTAATTGTAACAGTGAGAGAGCTCAGATCATTAATAAATGCTGTTCTTAATCACATATTTATTGAAAATTTCAGGAAAAGTAAATACAGACAAATAAGGGTCAAGCAAAATTGTGCCTAAACCGTTCAAAAGAAATTATGAGACCAAATAAAATAAGGAATGGTAGTATCCATTTAGACAATGAAAGCATCTCAGAAAATCACATATTTTTAGGAAAGAGTGAGAACTCTGAACTATTTTGCAAACAAAGAGGCAAAGGAGACTTATAAATGATATAAGGGAAAATAAAAGAAAATTAGAATTAGACAAACACAAAAATTATTACCTAGAATGGAGATGATATTAAAATAAAAGAAAGAATTTAATTAAATTTTCATCTCAAGTAGAAGTATAAAAGTGAAAAAATGGCTGACAATATTTAAAAGATACACATGAGAATATAGAAGGAAAAGGAAAATTAACAAAAAGTATTTTGTGACAGATGCTGAAGGTAGGCAAGTTTGATAAACATTACAGTGACCAAGGAGAAAGCATCTTTGGAGCATCATGAGTAATGAAAGTGGTAACTCAACAGAACTTTCTTGAAATTAAAAAAAACATGAATTAGACACACAATGAAATGCATAATAGACATAAGAGAGTATCAGCTCAGGAAGACTACACCATAGCAAACCACTTTTCAATGCAATTATTAGACTTCATGTAAGAAAAATCATTTGAACAATTAGACAAACAGATTAAGTCACTTTTAAGGGAAAGGAACAATCACCACAGAAACTTTCATTAGCTGTTCCTATGACACAAGAACATAGAGTAACCGACTTGATTTTCAGAGACTGAATTAGACTAAGAATTCTCATCCAGGTAAATTGGCCAGAAGATACAAAACACACCCACAAGCAGCAGGTCAGTTTTGCCTCAACATTGTTTTGATAAGATGCTCTAAAGGGCTCTCTTAGTGAAGGAGCTTCTGAACAATGGAAAGAATGTTGACAGGGTGACCAGTATCCAGCATGAAACAGAGTTATTCTAATAGAAGTAAAGATACATCAAATTTTAAACAGTGGCACATGGTATATAATTACGTTATATTTCCTCGTGGTGAGCATAGGTCTATAAAAATGAAGAGAAATGGAGAGAGAAGTACGAACCTTTCCTGGTGGGAATGAAGTAGTGTTTGTACAGATATCTTAAGAATAGTTAACAGTATCTCAGTGATGGACTGCTTGTCATACATTTGTATTTGAATGTTGACATATGTAGGAGGAGGAAGTGGCAATAATATATAACACATATATGCGTACATGTGTATGTATGGAAACATTAAATGAAAATAAACTGATAACTTATATTCTGCTATTTTCATCAAGAATAAAAGTGAAGAAATATCCATATGTAATGTAGAAAACTTACTGATTTTAAGGATACTTTCTTTCAGGAGATACTTAAATATACTATTTTAAGTGCCTTCAACTTTATTTCTATCTCATGGTTCTGTCCAAGGAAGGAATATTATCAACCATTAGACCAATATGTAGCAACCTTTCTTTTGGCTGCCAACCAGATCCCAAATTGTGACATGGAGACTTAATATTAATTATGAATGCTCAGCTTTATTTTATGCTTGTCCCACTATCTCCTATAACCTAAATTAACCAGTTTCTCTTCATCTACCTTTTGCCTCAGGACTTTTTACCTTTCTTTCATTCTGTTTGTCCTACTCTGTGTCTGCTAGGCTGGCAGCTGCCTGGCTAGCTAGTCCCAAGAATCTCCTGCTTTTTTTTTTTATCTCCATCTTTCCTTCTCACTTCTTTCAAGCCTCAATTCCTCCTCCTACTTATTCTCTCTACCCATGACACCCACCTATCCCTCTATTGCCTAGCTATTTGTCATTCAGGGTTTTTTGTTGGTTTGTTTGTTTTTCAAGACAGGGCTTCTCTGTCTAGGTATGTGCCTATCCTAGAACTGTGGTCATTCAGTTTTTTATTAGACCAAATAGGTACCTTAGGAAGGGAAAGCAGCACATCTTAACATGGTTAAACAAGTGCTGCAGAAACAAATGTAACACACATTTAAATAGTTAAAAGTAATATTATACAATATTTTCCATCTTTGTCTAAATAAAAAGAAAGGGTTTAATTTTAATATAGTAAACCTATATATAATAAGAACAGTTATCAAGTAAGAATTACATTTACAATAGCCAGTCAATTTTTATTTGGCAAGTTCATAGAGAATACTCCATTATTTATCCTATCTTAATGATTACAAAGTTTTATATCTAATTTACCTTGTGTCATAACTAAGGAAAACTGTAACTATAACTATCTAGACTTCAACTCTGTCAAAGAACCCAGAAAGATATAATATTACCTGAGTAAACTGGAAGTGCAGTGCAAGCCACTTCCAAACCTATAGAATTGGCAGAGAAATCTAGTTATCAGGAATCTAGTCAAACAGGGTTCTTCTGCAACACTGGGGCAATCAACTTTAGGCTACAGGCCTAGAATATCTGGAAGACTTCTCTGTGAAGCAGGAATTGTAAAAGACTGTCCCAACTTGTCTTGGCAAAGTTTGACAGCTTTTTTTTTGTTTGTGTCCTGCTTGTCCAGTTTTCACAGCATACTGTCAGCAGTCAAGGCAAGTGCAATTTCTTGCCCAAATGGCCAGATTTGACATATTGAAAATAGTCTCCATATGAAGGTTTTTTTGATGCCCAGCAACCTTTTATGAAGTAGATTGGTGCTGCCAAGAGCAGACATGTCTCACTGCCATGAAAAGCCCCATGTTACTAAATATCTTGAATGCCATATTTTGTAGTACTATGAAGTGTTTGAAAATCATCTATCTAAAATATATCTGTTTAACTTTGAAACCATATCTAATATGACTACAAATTTCTTATAGATGACTACCTACTAATGTGTATTTCTTAATTATACATTGCATTTTTAAATGACCTGAATAGGTATAATAACCAAACAAAGATAGAAACATACACATGGTATAAAAATAACTTTAAATTTTTTATCAATATACCAAATCCATACCAAATGTAAAATATTTGAAGTTATTAGTCGTCTTTTATCCTATGTTCTTTTATCCCCACTAAATGACCACAAACATCCATAACCCACTGAATGACCACCCCAACTTTTGGGAATGTGGGCATTGTGCTCTCTAGACTGCTTCTTGTCGTCTGAGGCCAACAGCATCCCCAGGTGATTCTGAGAAAATTGAGATCATGATCAAGTCCTGGGAAAATTAGTTGTAACATTCATTGTCCATTCTCAGAATTGTTCTCATGCAGAGGGATAAGTATATACATCACCTGTCTTATAGTTTTTCTTGGTTTAGTTCTTTATGTCTGTAGCCAGTATTTTCAGGAGGTCTCCCATGATAAAACATGATCTTTATTAACCTTGAAATCCTGTGGAAACAAAAGCATAACATCTTCACCAACCTAATACATTTTCTGACTTTCATTTTAGAGTTAAGAAATCCCTAAAGTATGGGGCAGTAGTGGTGCACTCCTTTAATCCCAGCACTCAAGAGGCAGAGCCAGGCGGAGCTCTATGAGTTCAAGGCCACCCTGGTCTACAGATAGAGTTCCAGGACAGGATCCAAAGCTACACATCGAAATCCTGTCTCAAAAAAGAACCAAAAAAAAAAAAAAAAAAGAATCCCTAAAGTATGTAGGTTTCTTTAATTCAGAAATCCCTTTTACAATCTCATTTCTTTCAACAGCTGTTGTATGCTCATCAGTATACAAAAAATAAAAAAAAATCAACAAAACACCATAAAAGAGCCAAACTCCTGGTATATTTCACATCTTTACCTGGCTTTTCCCCTTTCTATTACTTTCCTTTCCCTTTAAAGATTTTAGTATTATTTTTAAACTATTTATTTTTTCTTATGACTGTCGATATCCACTTTCTTCTCTTTCTTAAGTGCCTATGCATATTTTTAACACACTGTAAACTATTTAGAGTTTTTTTTTTCTCTTCAGTCTGGACCTCTTTACTGAGTGCCTGTAGCTGTGCCCTTGCTGTGTTCTCTGCCACATGAGCCAAACCTTAAACTCCCTGTGTGGCTTTGGACTGGCAGGTGGCTCTGCCTATCGCAGGTACATGAGAGCAGAACCTTAAGCCCATCCAAGTTTAAGCAGGAGCTGCATTTAACTATCCCAGCTCTAGGGAGCTGATGCCTACACTGTGGTAGGCATTTTTTTTTTAACTAAGATTTTTGTTTCTACATAACATAGTGGCTACTCAAGTCTTGCTGTACAGCAGAGCCTCGACAGGAGCTGTATCTGTGTTGTTGTTTACAGCCTTCTCAGGCCCTAAGTTGAAATTCAGGCCCCACGTTGGAACAACAAATGTAGCAGTGTTTCTCTGGGCTGCCAACCTGCTCCCAAGTCATGACTCAGAAATTATTATTAATTATGAATACACAGCTGTACCTTATACTTGTTCCACTAGCTTTTATAACTTAAACAATGGGTTTCTCTTCATCTATGCTTTGCCTTGGGGCTTTTTACCTTTCTTTTATTCTGTATGTCCTATTTCATGTCTTACTGGCTGGTAGCTGCCTGGCTGGCCAGCCCTGACATCTTCTCTTTCTCCTGCTCTCCTCCTCTCTCAAGCCCAGATTCCTCTTCTTACTTGTTCTCTCTGCCCATCAGCCCTGCCTATTCCTCTACTTCCTGGCTATTGGCCATTCAGCATTTTATTAGACCAATCAGGTGCCTTAGGCAATCAAAACAACACATCTTTACATCCTTATACAAATCAGCATAAACAAATGGAGCACATTTTTATGTCATTAAACAAATGCAGCATAAACAAATGTGACACCTTTACATAGTTAAAGTAATTTTCCTCAACACTAATTCTGATGAGCATGGGCAGTGCACAGATTTTAGTCTTGAAATTCCACTTTCAAAAGAAGGAGAAAGAAGAGAAATGAGGGAAGAGAAGGAAGAGGTGAAAGGGGGAAGAAGACAATTGGGAGGAGAAGCAGAGGGAGATAAGGAAGCAGGGAGAATGTTCAAGAAGGAAGAGGAGGAGCAGATAAAAAAATTCTTGTAAATAGTGAAGTTAATTCTGTATTATCAGGAATAGATTCACTTCTATGAACTCGGATACTTAGAGATTTGAAAATATCTGAAATGACTCTTGATTATGATGTCATGGGAGAGATTGAATGTTTCAGATGAACAATTTACTTGCCAAATATGAGACAAATGAATTTCAAGATAATTATTAACTGAAATCTATCAACTATGTCAAAGTCCATGAGTTCCTGATGATACTTACAACAAAGCAAAAACAAAATGAAAAATAAAAAATTATTTGGTAACATGTATAAGATATAAGATGGACCCAAATATTCATTTTGAAATCTAGAATTTATAAATAAAAAATTAAATATTTATTCTGACTTTCTCAGTTGGAATGTACCACTAGCTAATAAAACAATAGATGGAAGATGAATATCTTTTAAGGCACCATTCAATATAAATAGAAAACAGAAATAATTTGAGTTTCAATGTTTATCAGGTGACTGTGTGGGTGAACTCAGGTACTGAACTTCAAAATGTGAAAACATCTCAAACAAAAAGCATATTAACATGCAGGATCTCACAGTGACAATACTCAGCAACTCTTAGCCTTTTCCTAGGGAATTGATATGAGGGTGATTAAGGTTCTTAGCTAGTCTAGCTGGCAATTTTAAGATCCCAGGCAGATACTGATTTGCATATGACCATGAAATCAGTGAAAGCTAGATTGCTAGAAACAAATAAGTCCATGAGGTTTTCAACAGACAAGCTATAAGGAAAAGAGGCTCCAAGCTGAGGGTGGTTGTAAATTCAACATTTTTTAATAAACATACATTAAAATACAACCAGGATATTCTAAAAAGCTACTGGCAAAATATTTTTAAACAATTATGAAGGGAGTACCTTAAGAGTATTGGTGGTGGTTAGCTTTGGGTAAAGGGATAAATTAGAAATTAGAAGCAGTCAGATATATAGAGAAGCCTCCCAGTGGGTGGGAAAAATCTATATTTATCCCTGCTAGTGGATTCAATGATATTTTCCTAGTCATAACTCATTAACTTTTGCATATTATGATTTTTATCTGTTTTATTTGACAATAAAAATTTGAAATATATTATCCAGCATTTAGAATGAGATCACATTAAAGGCAAGTGAGGGCAAAGACAGGGAAGCAGGTTAGAGAATGTCTGTGATCACTGCAGCATGGTGGCAAAGGCCAGCAGTATTTCTTATCTCTCTTCCAAGAAAGATCAGCATTGTTCAGAGAGAAGTCAATTGGGCTGCATTTTTCTTACTTGTTGAAAAACACTCAAGTCATTAAAAAGCATGTGAAGACTGCTGTACCATTAAAAGCTTAACACCTTCCCACATGATTAGGCATCACATCAAACCACTGCAGTGGGTTTTGCACATAAAACATCTATTTTTATTTGAATAAGCACACTCAAACAAAAAGTTCTTCAGTAGCTACCCGATTTCCTTTCTTTGCACTGAACACTTGAGAAGTTGTATAAGCCAATCTATTTTTAATACTTAACATTACTTAAATTTGTTTTCAGTAGAAACATTCTGGCTTACATGGAAGGAACCAACAAGTTTAGCAAGTTGTCTTCTGGGTATTCCATAGATGCATCTATGTAGTTCATGTCAAAGGTTTTTTGTCTACAACATGGCTTTGTCTTGCCTACCAAGATTTCTCTTGCTACAGGCTCTGGATTACTTGAATAAGAAGCTGTTATCAAAGTACTTAGTAAGTTGATTTATAATTAAATGTAATAGATAAGTTGAATTATAACCCCCAAAAAATCTACAGATAAACTACATTAGTAATTTACAAATAAAACCTGCATTAATTCTCTCTGGAATTAGGTACATATAGTTTTCAACTTTTAAAACTTTGAGAATTTCATATATTTACGTAGGGAAATTTACTCATTCTCTTTTCTCATCACCCTCTCTCTGACAGAAAAGTATCTTCTGAACAAATTCTGCTCTTACATTCTTTCTATTTTTGTGTGGTACACTGAGATTAATTAAAGTTTCTAGCCAGTGTACTGGTTGGGAGCTATTTACTGGAAACAAGGAAAACTTACCAAAGCCTTCAACAATGAAGAAAATGGCACTCCTCCCTCAATAACCATTAACTGCTTACTATAGAAGGCAGAAAGGATTGACATTCCTAGAGATTTTGGTAGGGAGATGCAATGACTGTGGTTGAAATTTCATCTTCAGCTAGGACCTATATCAATTCTGTTGCCTGATTCTATTGCTGGATATCTTTGTAAGTTGGGAAAGTGCCTCAGCACTACTCACTTATGATTTCCATATTTAAAACTTGATGTGAATCGAGAGAGATGATTGGGACAACAAAAATTACAGACCTTGTAGTCTATGGCTCTGTGCACTCAAGTCACATAACAAGATCCTCAGAATATCCAACACTCCTCTTTCTTAGTGAAGATTTCATTTATGCTACTTTTGAATCCAGATGCCTTTTCCCTGGGGCCTGAGCTCAGATGCATCACATCATGTTATGTGCCTTTGATCTGAATAGTCACTTTTGGCAACAAGATTGGCTTTTGCCAGTATTATCTGTATGAATGTTGCAATGATGCCAATGTGGCCTTAGTGGCTTCCATAATAATCCCTTTCTCTGATACAGTCACCTGCTGTCAGGTGCTGCCCATGCAGAAGCTGATTCCTTGTCCCCTCAGAGCCTCATTAAAAGTGCACCAAATTAAACTCTAATGCAAGGAAAACAATTAGTTCTCTCTTTTGTCTCTCCATTCAAATCTAAATTGCAGAGCAGCCAGGTGTCATGTTCGACAAATCTCCATCACTTGATGGCAAGAGGAAGGAATGGAATTGGAAAGGCTCCAGAGTTTTCCCTTGGAGGATTGTTCTCTCTTCCATTCTTTGCAGCTATTTAGACATGAAGCTTTTATTTGAATACATATTTTTCATCATCTTCCACCATCTTTCCCTTTCTTCTTCCGAGTTAATAAACACTGTCATCCATCTCTTTGCCAAAACTATTTCCAAATTGTTCCTGGAAACTATAGCAGGTACTCAATGAGATGCCAAACGTTTTTTTTTTGTTTTGTTTTGTTTTGTTTTGTTTTGTTTCTTTGAATTTAAATTCTTTATTTATATGGCAATAATCATTTACATGTAAGATAAAATACCTGTGATGGGGCTAGGGACTGGGACACCTGAAGTAAAGTTTCTATACTTGTGTTTTACCAAGCAGTTATCACAGAATGCTAACACCAATAATTGAAATAGATGCATATGAACTTCAGACATTTAAACACATGTCTCTGTGTTAAAACAAATGGTTTTATGTTTAGATAAGTGAATTTTCCCATAAATTTAGGAGGAATTATATTTTTTAATCAAATTGTAATTAGATTGCTACCTTTTCTTTTCTTTTTTTTTTTTTTTTTTTTTTGGTTTTTCGAGACAGGGCTTCTCTGTGTAGCTTTGCGCCTTTCCTGGAGCTCACTTGGTAGCCCAGGCTGGCCTCGAACTAACAGAGATCCACCTGCCTCTGCCTCCCAGTGCTGGGATTAAAGGTGTGCGCCACCAACGCCCGGCCCTTTTCTTCTTTCTACCACTTGACATTAAGAAGGAAACAAGACATGATTTTGGCTTCATAGATTTCATCTGATTTCACTGGGAGGATGCCAAACGTTTTATTAATTATTTCTTTTAATTTTATATATTAAAATAATTGCATCTTTTCCCATTTTCCCTTTTCTCCCCCAAACATTCCCATATACTATTCCTTTCTCTCTTTCAAATTCATGGTCTCTCTTTACCAGATGGTCAGCCCTGAAAATACATATTCCAGTAACATTACACAGACTGAGCAGGCTGTATTTATGAAATGTCACACCTTTTAGTCTCACTATAATTCACAAGACATCGGGATCAAACTCAGACACCAGTTTTTCCTGGTACTGTCATTATACATGTGAATTAAAAGAAAGCAATAATTTTGTGATACGGTTTATCCAAACACACAGATAACAACTGTTCTATATAGAATCATCTATACCAACTGACTGATCTTGTGTGGATTATCAAGTCATGAGAATCTAAAAATCACTGGACACAAGTATTTGGATATGTTTCTGAGGGAGTTTCTAGACTGGGTTAAATGAGGTGGGACAATCCATATAAAATGTGGATAGTTCCATTCTGTGAATCAGAGGTCTGGAACTGACTAAAAAATAAATAAAAAGCAAAGCAAGTTGGCACTCCCACCCAACACTCTCTACTTCCCATCTGGACACAAGGAGACAACCAGCCTCAGGTTCCTCCTGCTATGCTTCTCCATTAGGCCTCTGAACTGTAAATCAAATTACCACCTCCCTACCTTAAATTTCTTTATGGCAGGGAATTGGTCACAGTGTCAAGAAAACTAACAAATACAAACCTATGACCTTATAGTAATTTCTGTAATGAAGGACCTGTTTTATGTGCAGGGGAAAAAATGCTCTCTTTCCTCTCTTCGCCTGGAACTTCTAACCCAACTCAGGCTTTTCTGTTCCCCATCCCTAAAGTATGGTTGTGTCCCATATAAATCTTGAAACAATGGTTAGTAATCCAAAATTAAATCAACACATATAAACTCAACACATTTCTGAAAGGGAGATTTAAGGAATGATAGATTTAAGAGATAATGAAAATGGAATGGATGAGAAAGTTTGAGAATGTTCTGTTTGGAGTTCAAATTCAGTTTCTGCAGTTTTGAAGCCTTGTAAAATTTGTCATATTGTATATCTCCTCTGTGCCTCAATTTCTTCGTTTATGTCTGCTTAAAATTATGATGATATAATACCATAGTATGTGAGTGTTGAGGAATTTGAGATGATTTCTGTAAAAACCTAGCATGGTGTCTCGGGTATATGGCCAGCATTACTGCTAATGCAAGGCTGCATAAAGTCATCAGAACCAGAAATCCATGCAAATCCATGCTGAGCTGTTGTTTGCAAACTATACTTGGTAGGAGCAATCTGTTGAAAAATGTGGAAAGGTAAAATTTTCACTTTGTGTATTGATCATGTAACTCTATAGTCTAATTCAATTACTACCTGCTTACATAATTTGGTGAGAGGCTCACAGAACTGTTAGAAAAATGAAAGTTATCTTAGCAATATTTAATTCAAGGTAAATACATATCATAAAGTCCTCATCTCCTATCATATCACCAAGCAGTTTCTGTTACATGGTTCTATGTGTCTTTCTGCTTATTTGGGATGTATTTCCAGAACCCTTTTCAGATATAATTCAGATAAAGGCTTTATTATAGCCTCTAGTTTACAAAGTCTCTACTCTACAGTAAATAGCACTCACCAACTTAGTTTGAAAGTTTTCAGGATTTCCTAATCTGACATTATCATTGACAGCACTCAGCAATGTACACCTGCTTTGGCTTGTTTGACAGATAGCCATGACAGACACACAGACATGCCAAATCTAAATCCAGAGAGTGATAAGTAAGCCTTGACATTTTTAGTACACATTCAAATACTAGGGCTTCTGTCTAGAATTTTGAGCCCATTTGAAGGCTCAAAAGTCTCAAAATAATACTAAACAAGTCGGTAGCAATTACAACATAATCACTCCCATGGTAAAACAATGCTTCATAGTGTCTATAAAAAACAGCCACAGCTATTACTCCATTTTCCTGTTTACCCATTGGCACTTCTACGCTATTTATAGAGAAATATTGTGAACCTAAGTACTGAAGTGTTTCAGTAACAGCCCAGTCTTTTCTTGCTGCTCTACTATTCCCTGCATCTCTTTCTTCTTATGGGTAACAAAAGGTCAGTGCTGAACAAGTCCCTCAGCTCAGTACCTGAAGCACAGAACACCTCCATGAATCATTGTAGTTGAAGCCAAAAAGAATTAGGCATCAACCTAAGGTGAGTCTACTGGAATGGATACTAAAAAGACTATTGTATTGCTGGGTACCTTTACTATAGAAACACAAAGTTCCTGTCATACAACATAAAGCTATGTTTAGCTGGTTCAGATTCTTTTCCAGAGACCCATACTTTGAAAAGTGTGTTTGTTACCTAGAAGAAAAGAAAAATTATTGCAAGGAAAAAAAGAACAGAAAAACACAAAAAAAAAATCTGTAGCTATGTAAATTTGAGGATTCTTCCTTTCTTTAAAATTCCTACCAGAAACAGCCAAGCAAATGCCTAGATTAGAGGTACATATCAGATCAGAAGGATATTCTTGAGTGACATGTGGTAGTGCATATTTCTGGGTTGGCATTTGAGAAGCTGAGGAATAAGATTTTCAAATTCCTATCAGGCTGGTTTACATAACAGAGACAGGTAAAACAATAAAATAATAAAAAAAAAAGAAAGAAAAATGAGAGAAGGAAAAAGTAGAGGAAGAGGAGGACAAGGAGGAGTGGGAGAAGGATGAGAAGGAGGAGGAAGATAAGGAGGGGGAGGAAGAGTTGAAGAGAAGAAGGAGGAAGAGAGAGGTGAGTAGGGCAAGAGGAGAAAGAGGCAGACTAAGGGAATAGGAGGAAGAGGAAGAGTGAAGAGGAGGAGTTAAAGGGATCATTTGTGAGAAAGGACCCATAAGGAAGAAGAGTGAATAATACCAGTAAAAGTGAAAAAAAATAAAACAAAACAAAAAAACCCTCAGTGGAAGCTGGACAACTCTAGGGTCTGGCTTCTGTCTTAATTTCGGCTTTTTCTTTTAAATCTTTTGCAAGTATTAGCTTCGCTGACACATTTTCATGAACTATCTTCTTTTTTATTCAACCAACAAGATTATGTTTAACTTCAACTTCACATTTTTTTTAGTCTGAGTTTAATTATGCAGTCAAGTTAGTCTAGAATACTACAGGCTCTGTAGTATAGAACATAGCTCTTCATTTGATTTGAGATTCTCTTGTTTTTGTCTCCCATGCTATGTGATTACAGGCATGCTTCTGATATACCCTGCCCTTCAACTTAACCATAACACTTTACCTTCTACCTCAGAAGTACATCCCACAGTCTAGGATCTCATGCACGACTTTCAGCTGTACCATTCATTCTTCAGTAAGGTAGTTTGATGATCCTATAAGGTATTAACATAGTATTGACTACTGGGAAGCATATTACTAGTGATGGTACCCAGGAAGTTGTGCTTCTGGCAAAAAACTTCTATTTTACAATTTTTTTTTTTTTTT
>CABHPP010143458.1:0-27134 GCA_902168425.1 Peromyscus attwateri
TGGAAATTAAAGAACAACTTTGTGGAGTTGGTTCTCTCCTTACGTCATGACCTGGGTTCTAGAGATTGACGTCATACTGCCAGGCTTGTGCAACAGGCAACTTTATCCACGGAGCCATTTTTGCTGGCCCAGAAATTCTTACAAGGCCGGTTGTATATACGAGGAGTATTTCAATACCATCCCACCCGCTGTATTAAATTTAAAGAAAATCTTCCCTGAGATTACAAATGACTTATCCCACTGAAGAATATAAGATCCAGGCTGTTCAATCTCTTGGTGATTCGGCAATACAGTCGACTGGCTCACACTGGCACAGACAGCTAAGACTTCCTCAACCTGAGAACAAGAAACACTGGGGCTCGATAATTCTCAGTTGAGGGGAGGGTTTGTCCTGTACACTGTGGAATATTCAGCAGCACTCCTGGCCTCCCTAATAAATACCGGTGTCACTCTCTCAGTTACGACAGCCAACACTGTCTCCTCTACTTGGGAGGTTGACCACAAGGAACAACTGAACTCCAACCTGTATAGCATACATGCATTAAAACCAGCCAAACAAACACAAGGATTCAAACGTTACCAACATTCTGTCAGTGAAGTGAAGTTGCCGCTAGTTAATGGCATGAGGCTGTAGAGACAACCACCCATCAGTGAAGAGCACACATCCGTTCTTGCAGAGGACCCAAGTGTGGTTCCTGTTACATCAGATGGCTCGAAACTGAAACTCCCAAAGCTCTCAGAGAAATACACCACAAGGTCCAGATTCATCATAAATGGTCCTTTTAACGGCAGTCTTTGCTCTCAACACTAAATTCTGCTGCCACCTTCTGAGCAGAGAATGGTAGCATCCCTCCAAACTCATCAAAATCTGACTTACAGAATATAGGAAGAAGAAATTCTTGCTTTTTTTTTTTTTTTAACTTTTAAAATCATAGAATCAGCCGGCAGTGGTAGTGCACGCCTTTAATCCCAGCACTGGGGAGGTAGAGGCAGGAGAATCTCTGTGAGTTCAAGGCCAGCCTAATCAACAGAATGAGTACTAGGACAGCCAGGACGGTTACACAGAGAAACCCTGTCTCAGAAAACGGGGGTGGGGTGGGGCCTGGGGAGATGGGGGTGGGGATCATGGAATCAAGCTAACCAAATGCCACTCTAGCTGGAGCTCTGTTTTGATGGATGGCTTTCACTTCGGTCTCTCTTGGTGATGTTTAAACGGACGTACGTTTTTTTCCCTTGTGAGTTGCACTTCTAACTGCTAATACAGTTATGGCGCTGAACGCGACTGGATTCTTGTGGAGTCTTAACATCATAAAACTCCCACTCAAGACCTCTTCACACTGCATGACTGTTTAGAAAACCACTCCTGCCCCAGCTCTGGGGAACGGCACACATTCCATCTTAATTAAGTCTGCTTCAGTAAACTGTTCACAGTAATCCCATAGATACGGGAAGTAAAAATCACCGTGTATGATCAGACAGCCACAGGGAGAGAAGGGGGACCCCAGGCTAGCCCTGGAGGCACTTGTGGATCTTCTTGGCTGTCAACACAACTCATCTTTTTTTTTGGGGGGGGGGGGGGGTTTTGAGACAGGGTTTCTCTGTGTAGCTTTGCGCCGTTCCTGGAACTCACTTGGTAGCCCAGGCTGGCCTCGAACTCACAGAGATCCGCCTGCCTCTGCCTCCCGAGTGCTGGGATTAAAGGCGTGCGCCACCACCGCCCGGCAACACAACTCATCTTATATTTCAGGAATCCCTCTCACTTTGTGAATCGGATCGTGGGGCTGGAAAGTATCTACTCCCTGTGACTGAATCTGAAAACTCAACTCCAGCTGCTCCTTTCAGATAGGGTGGGTCAAGGACCAGTGAATCCTTTCTCAGGGACTGGATTCAGCTGCTAGTGATGCAGAGAAGCGGGATGAGGCTAAAACAAAGCCTGTTCTGCAAAAGAGACAGCCAAGGGTCAGGGCAGCAGCCAGTACCACGGGCGAGAGACACACATCAGCAATCAGACTACTTGCAAAGCATGGGACTTAGGCTGAGCTACCCACCTTCACTCGGGGGCTGGTGTTAAAAGTGCTGGACAGAAGTCCCATGTATTGGAACAAAGATTACATGGAAAGTTCTCCACTTTCCCTGGCCTGGTAGATTCCCTGCCAGGGTGAAATGGTATCCTTTGTGAGATGGGGGCCCCATTGTTTGCCCCCAGGTTCCCTGTATCAGAGCATAGCAAGTGCTCAGTCAGTATGTGACATCATTACGAAACCACGTGTTCCTCTTTATGAGAAGCGGAGTAAAAGACTTATCTATGTGTGAGAATTTTATATGCTGTACCCAAGCACCCGGCACTGCTTAACACTTAGTAGGTGCTCAGTAAATAACAGCCAGCAGCCATATTTCTATTGTTAGCATTCCTAGGGACCACGGGGAAGCTGCCTCATGACCATTTGTGGTCACCCCTGGCTAGGCTAAATATAGAGGCAAAGTGCAGAGCTTGTCCAGAGATGACGTATTATAACCACACAAATACGCGAGGCAGGGAGAGGGCTCAAGATAAGGGCCCTTGACATTCAAAGTCTAGCGAGGCCCAGATCACCAGCTTTGGTCAGGATCCTGGGAGCAGGAAATGAGCGGTGACGGGAATCCCTGGCATGCACGCTCCGCCCCGCTGCTGTGTTCCAGTGCAGGTGTTGAAGGAGGGTCAGGGGTGACAAAGGCCATCCCACCAGCCCGATTGTTCTTTCTAAAGCTGGTGAGCTGGGTTCATTGTTTTCTGGATTCGTTTTACATATTATTATTTTTTATTAGTATTTTAGATAGGCTCTCCCTTTATAGACCAAGCTGACTGGAAACTCGTTATGTCGTCTGGGTTGGCCTTAAGTTTGTGGCAATTCTTCTTCCTCAGCCTCCCCAGTGCTAGGATTACAGGTGTGAACCATCACGCCCAACCAAGTTTTAATTTTAATATATGCCCTTAAAAAAAAAAAACACCAAACAGCACAAAAGGGAGGGTGTAAATGGAAAAGTTAACATCCCTATGTCATCCTAAATATCCAGGAAGATTTCTTATAAATAATCACTGTTACTTAAGAGAAATATTTACTCTCACACAAGGATGTACGCATATTTTTTTCATAGCTGGAAATCACAAAAATTGTTCTGAACCTTGCTTGTTTTCTTCCCAACTTCTCCAAAGTATCTTTTCAAATTAACTTATATAGACTTATTTATTTTTAATAGTTAACCTATTATATACAAGGTAATATAACAAGTGAGATCTCAGTGGTGTGGTTAATGTGCTTTTCACTTACCCAGATTCAATGGGTTGTTGAGTGAGGCACAGGGTTACGGGGAGGGAACCGTTCTCTTCCCAGAACTTAGCCAGGAATCGAGGATGACCCAAAGTGCTGCCAGCTTTGGCCTGTGATTTCCATACTCGCTGGCTTCTGAAGTCACCCCAGGTGACGACACGCGGCCAGTGAATGGGGAAGAGTATGGAGGAGGGTGAGGAGCCTGCTTCCTGTTTTACAGCCACAGCCATGTCACGGAGACATTAAACACTTTCGCCTCCATTTCCGGTAGACGGGATTTTTTTTTTTTTAATTTAATACTTACATTTCTGTGTGCGTGCTCACGAGGTCACACATACACAAGAGCGTGTAGGTTCCCACAGAGGCCAAAAGAGGGTGCTGGATCCCTCAGAGCTAGAGTTAAAAGCAGTTGGAGCCATCCGATATGAGGGTTGGCATGGAACTGGGGTCCTCTGAAAGGGCAGCAAGTGATCTTAACCTTTGAGCCATCTCTCCAGCCCCCAGTGGTCAGAATTCAAAGGCCCTCTGTGATGACTGGTCTTGTGTGTCAAGTTGACACAAGCCAGAGTCATCAGAGAGGAAGGAGCCTCAGTTAAGGAAATGCCTCTGTGAGACCCAGCTGTAAGGCATTTTCTCAGTTAGTGATCAATGGGGGAGGGCCCAGCCCACGGTGGATGGTGCCATCTCTGGGCTGGTGGTCCTGGGTTCTATAAGAAAGCAGTCGGAGAAAGCCAGGGAAAGCAAGCCAGTAAGCAGCATCCTTCCATGGCCTCTGCATCAGCTTCTGCCTCCAGGATCCTGCCCTGACTTTCTTCAAAAATGAACAGCAAGATAGAAGTGTAAGTCAAAGAAACCCTTTTCTCCCCAATTGGTACATTTTCTAGTTTTCCTTGCTCAGCTTGCTCCTTTTCATTACAGATCTCCACGAGAGTGACCACTAATAACTACAGGACAGAGTTTATACTAGGCTGTTTGGAGATTTCCTCTGCCAACGGATGTAATCCAAAATTCTTCCCTTTAGCCTCAGGCAGACTCTTCAGACAACGGCAAAAGGCAGCCAGCCACATTCTTCACCAATTCAATACCATTTACCAAAATGTCACAAGAATGGTCTCCAGGAGACATACTAAAATTCTTCTCCTCTGAAACCTCTTGAGCCAGGCCCCCCACAGCTCATAAAAATCACACTCTTATTACCACTGTCCCCATTTCCTTCTAGTCTGGCCCATTAAGCAGCGCTTAAAAAGCATTCAATAACTTTTCTAATCCACAGTCCCAAAGTTCATATTACTCCATATTCCAAACAAAAACATGGTCAGTTCAGGCCTGTCACAGAAATGCCCCAGTCCTTGGTACCAATTTCTATCTTAATTAGGGTTTCTATTGCTGTGAAGAGACACCATGACCATGGCAACTCTTATAAAGAAAAACATTTAATTGGGGTGGCTTACAGTTCAGAGTCTTAGTCCTGTATCATCATGACAGGACATGGCAGCATGCAGGCAGACATGGTGCTGGAGAAGGAGCTGAGAGTTCTACATCTTGACCCGCAAGCAACAGGAAGCAATTGAGCTAGGCGTAGCTTGAGAAGAGGAGACCTCAAAGCCCACAGTGACATACTTCCTCCAACAAGGCCACACCTACTTCAACAAGGCCATGCCTCCTAATAGTGCCACTCCCTATGAGCTTACAGGGGCCAATTACATTCAAAGTACCACACCCAGCCGGGCGATGGTGGCATATGCCTTTAGTCCCAGCACTCAGCAGGCAGAGGCAGGCAAAGCTTTGTGAGTTGGGGACCAGCCTGGTCTACAGAGTGAGATCCAGGACAGCCAGGGCCAGAAAACGCAGGGAAACCCTGTCTCGAAAAAACAAAAACAAAAACAAACCAAACTACCACAAGCTCATTCTTGAACAGTCCTTGGAATGTTCTGACTGGCCGCTGCTTTTTTTCAATGGGACGCTACTACAGAAGAGAAGCACAAAGCTTTGATGGGCGTTTAAAAGCATCTGGCACATTGCACCCTAAGGTCACATTCTAATTAATCTACGCTTTAGAAGGCTAGTCTGCCTCCTCATTTCCTTCTTGTCCTTTGTCAAAAAGGTTTTTTTTGTGTTTGTTTTGGCAGCCCTGGAGACAGATCCCAGGACCTCACTTCTGCTAGGCAAGCATTTTACCACTGAGCTGCACTCCCAGCTCAAACAGACCTTTTTTTTTTTTTTTTTTTTCTTTTATCGTTTTTCTTTTTTGGTTTTTCAAAACAGGGTTTCTCTATGTAGCCCTGGCCTGGAACTCACTCTGTAGACCAGGCTGGCCTCGAACTCACAGAGATCCACCCACCTCTGCCTCCCAAGTGCTGGGATTAAAGGGGTGCGCCTCCACACCCGGGTTCAAGTGTACCTTTTGCAAGTGTGGAAAGGTGTTCACTGGGAAGAATACAGAAACAAGAAAATACAAAGCTGAAGCCATTGCTTCTGATTATATGTCCTGATTCAGGTTTGTTGGAGCTGGGGAGAAAAATCTCCAAATGATGTAGACCTTTGACTCAACACTTTCAAGGACGAGTCCTAGAAAACCTAGTGGTTTACCATGCTGAAGATTGGAACAGGGCCTTGTTTGTGTTAGGTAAGCTCTCTGCTACTGAGCTATCTCCCAGCCCTTCTGCCCTCACATCTGTACTTATTTACAAGGGTGCTTATAATAGCCACACGTTATGAGTAACCTATTGGTCCAATGTAAAGAACTGTTGAAATCACTGTATATGCATAAGGAGTACTATGCAAACATTTAAAATAATTGTACATTTTATACCTGCAAGTATAAAATACTTCCATGATGTGTTCATTTTTAATTTATGTGTAATTAAAAAAATTAATCACAGGGGTTGGGGATTTAGCTCAGTGGTAGAGCGCTTGCCTAGCAAGCGCAAGGCCCTGGGTTTGGTCCTCAGCTCTGAAAAAAAAAAAAAGGAAAAAAAAAAAAAGAAAAAACTGGAATCCTTTGTACAAAAAGGGGTGAGGGCTAATACATTCAAGTATTTATTGTTGTATCTGCATAGTGGAAATATGGGTATTTTTCATTTTATACTTCTCCATCTTTGTCATAGTATTTTATCATTGGGGGAAAAAACCAATTAGGAGAGAGCAGATAAAAGAGATCAGGGCGTAAGTGATTAAAGGCAAATACGTGAGTTGGACATGACCTCCCAGACCCTGCCTGTCTGTTGGGTCTGTCACCAGACACTCAAGTTGCTATCAGGAGCACTTTTCACTGTCAAGGTAACTGGCCTTTGTCACAGAATTCCGGGCTATAAAGGGAGGGTACAGAGGATCCAGGGCAGTCAGCCCAGCCAGCCCCACTCCTTGGCAGGGTTAGTGGGCAGAGGCTCGCCCGGGAGTGGGCTCCACATGGGGAACATCATTCGGGCCCTCGTGGCCTTCATCCCCACCGATCGCTGCCAGAGTTACGTGGTGGGAGACCTCCGGGAGATGCCCCTGGACAGGATGGTGGATCTGAGTGGGAGTCAGCTGCGTCGCTTCCCGCTGCACGTGTGCTCCTTCACCGAGCTGGTGAAGCTCTACCTCAGCGACAACCACCTCCACAGCCTGCCTGCAGACCTGGCACAGCTGCAGAACCTGCAGATCCTGGCCTTGGATTTCAACAACTTCAAAGCTCTTCCCCAGGTGGTGTGTACCTTGAAACAGCTCTGCATCCTCTACCTGGGCAATAACAAACTCTGTGACCTCCCGGGTGAGCTCAGCCTGCTCCAGAACCTCCGCACCCTGTGGCTGGAGGCCAACTGCCTCACCCAGCTGCCCGAGGTGGTGTGTGAGCTGAGTCTCCTTAAGACCCTGCATGCCGGTTCCAACGCCCTACGGCTGCTGCCCGGCCAGCTCCGGCGCCTGCGCGAGCTCAGGACCATCTGGCTCTCAGGCAACCAGCTCACCGACTTCCCCCCTGTGCTGCTTCGCATGCCCTTCCTGGAGGTGATCGACGTGGATCGGAACAGTATCCGCTACTTCCCCAGCCTGGCCCACTTGACTAACCTGAAGCTGGTCATCTATGACCACAATCCTTGCAGAAATGCCCCCAAGGTGGGCAAAGGTGTGCGCCGTGTTGGGAGATGGGCAGATGAGACACCAGAGCCTGAGCCCAGAAAAGCGAGGCGGTATGCACTGGCCCAGGAAGAGAGTCAGGAGCCACCTGCTCCCCTTCTTCCTCTCAGCTCCTGAAGAGCCTCAGATGTAGGCCAGTTAAGAGGGCGCAACTGTCCTGAAGACAGTCTCATTAGAACGGAAGAGTCCCGGCTCATCCCAAGGCTGATGGAGAGCCAGGTGAGATCTGTTGTATCTGAAGGGATATTGAGAAGAAAGCATTTCCGGTCCAATGCACCTCTTCCTAGGAAGGTGTGGGCTGTTGGTGGCCTGGAACCCAGATTGACTGTCGCTCCTGAAGTAGCTTCTTCAAATAAGCTATTTTGAAACACTGAAGAGAAGGGCCAGGGCCCTTTGGCCTCTTCCACTACGCAGGAGGTCATGAGGCTGGTGAGTGCTTCAAATATGGTATGTTAAAATAAACAAAAGCTATCAAACGCTCAGGTGGTCTGTCTCTAGCTCCTCACACTTACCTATTTCTTTACCATGAATAGTATCAATGTACTGTTACTGATTTGGCTCCTGAACAGGAAACCTCTGTCCAGTCAATCTTGATTCAAAGAAAAGAGCTGTTGTTACAAAGACCTCACCCACTGAAAAGACCAGAGAGGGGCCTCTTGGTGGAGCTGGGCCCCTCCCATCTCCACAATGGTTCATGCCGGTTCCACTCATTTCCCCTATAAGGTCTGACCTAAAGTCTGCTCATCTAGAAAGCCAAGCCTTTTTTCCCAGTGCAGCCACGTGACTCTGGCAGTGAGTCTAGGCGGCCCTCCAGAGCAGAGCCATGCTTCCAGAGAGTCATACTATGTTAAAGGTAGAACGTAAACATCAGTTCACTGAAGCACTTGAAGTTTGAATTGGAGGTCACAGGGTCAATTGGAAGTCTCTGCCTTATATGTACACATTCTGGCCTTTTATCAGTTTGGGTTTTTGTTCATAGGGTCTTTTGACAGTCTACAAACCTAGGTATTTGGGGCATTATTTATGGAAGTATGTAAATTGAGACTTTATAACAAATACATAAATTCTAAACTACTGTCAGCAGATTATCTTTCCAAAAACACAAGGACACAAATTGTCATCCTACCTAGACAAACCATCCTGAGCTTTTAGAGCTATGGGAGGATCTGACCTTCACCAGCACAGTTCTGAAATGACAGAATCCTTCCAGAAATACTGCTGGCTAAGTCAGAGGCGGTCCCGGAGTATCACATAACCCTGTCACCACCTCCCCATGCAGAGCACCTGCAGCTGAGTGATCAGACCACCAAAGATGCCTCTAATCATTAAATATAGTACGTTTACATCCACAGGGACAGTTTCTTTTTCTATGGAGTCCACATTTCTACTCGCTTGCTAGAATGCATGCTTTTTTTAGTCTATTCTTATTCAGGGTGATTGAAGCCATATGCTCAGCTGATGCTAAACACACTTTGCAAACAAGAATTTGCCTCCCAAGCTTCTGCTATAGCAGTTTAGATTGCTTTTTGACCAGTTTGCCCTCTCAAGACAAATAAACCTATCTTCTCCAGCATAAGCTGCAGCCTTGACTTGAAGCTAACTGACCTCAGAGTTCTGAGTATGCTAACTGCTCTGCATCCAACGTTTGGCCTGTAGCCAGTTTTCTTCTAAATCAGGAAGCTTGCAACAAATGTACCTTTGTCAAGCAAGGCTGATTTTGCTGCCTAAAAATGTTTTCACTGAAGGTTTTCCATCACTTGTATATGGTGTTTACATTTCTTTGAACTCTTCTGGTGGTCTGGGAGATGCTAAGATCACCTGTCAGCAAAATAAGGAAGAATAGCTGCAGCACCAAATCTAACTATTTCACCCCTGGAGTCTAAGTCTGGAAACTCCACGGACTGGGGAAATCTCTTGCAGACCATCCCCCAAATGGGGAGGGAGCTAGTCAAGCTCTTCACTACTGGCCTGTCCTCACCCTTCCAGAACTTCGTATGTAGAATTTTAGTTTTCACAAATAACATGAGTGGTATCCACACATGCTGGATAGTTTTCGGTCAACTTGGCACAAGCTACAGGAGTCATTTGGGAAGAGGGAATCATCAATGGAGAAAATGCCCCAAATTGGCCTGTGGGCAGGCTTGTGGGCTTTTTTTTTTTTTTTTTTTGATTCATGGTTGATGTGGGAGGACCCAGCTCCCTGGGGAAGGTGCCACCCTTGGGCTGAGGTTCTGGGTGCTGTAAGACAGCAAGAGAAGCTTTGGAGGAAAGCTGGTCAGCAGTGCTCTTCCATGGCTTCTGCTTCAGCACAAATTAACTAATAAAGTCAGGAATTTAAATCGTTTGCCTTTATTGTCGATGCTAGGAACTTCAAAGTCCTACAGTGACTGTGACCTACACAAGTCCCCACTTCTAAAGGTGTCAAAATGCACCAAGGGGACTTTGGGGAGATAATGGAAAACCATTGGATGGGTGCATTGGTGGGTTTATCAAGAGTATGACTGAAGAGGAGAAAGAACAAAAAGGCCACAGTAATCCAGACACCACCACCAGCAGCAAACTGTGATCCATACAGCTGAGTTCACAAGAAAGGAAGTATTAACTCAAATCCATTAGAATAGCCATGGAAGAAGCAGGGCACAGATGTTGAAATGGCCACTGGGAAGATGGCTCAGTGGTTAGGGGGCCAAGTTTGGTTCCCAGCCCTCAAGTCAACCACCTGTAACTTCAGCTCTAGGGGGACCCAACTCCTCTGGCTTCCATGGACACTTGCGCTCAAATACACATAATGCCCACCCCCAGACACACAGTTAAAAACCGATCTTAAAAAAAAAAAATGAGAGCCTGGGGAGATGGCTCTGCAGTTAAGAGCACTGGCCACTCTGGCCCCTCTTCTAAAGGACCCAGGTTCAATTCCTAGTACCCACATGACATTCCCTAACTGTCCGTAACTCCAGTTCCAGGATGTGGCATCCTCAGAGACATACATGCAGGCAAAACCCCAATGTACACACACAATTAGCAGCCGATCTTGCAGTTGAAGCTGCTTTAAGTCTGGAAGAGAACAGATTTCCTCCACATCCTGCCAGCACCTGTTAAACCAGCAGTAATTCACTTCTCACAGACCTGAGTCCGCCACACAAGGTAGGCCAGTGTGGCCTTACTGGATTCTAAATTTTATAATTTTCTACGCAGTGACACTATCATTGACTCTTTGATGTACCAATTTGTTTTCTTTATTTATTTGGGGTTTGGGGCTGGGCACCACTCACATCCAGAGGTCTGAGGAGAGCTTGAAAGAGTTGGTTCTCTCCTCCTTCTGCCATGTGGGTTGCAGGGATTAAACTCAGTCCTCCAGCTTGACAGCAAGCACCTTTGCCCACTGAGCCATCCTGCCTGCCCCAACACATTCCAGGTATTAAAACACCTGGCTAGACACAGAGGCTAGAGAAATGACCACGTAACTACTTGCTCTTGCAGAGAACCTGGGTTCAGTTCCCAGCATCCACAGTGGTCAACGACCACTCTTAACTCCAGTTCCAGGGAATCCCATGTCCTCTTCTGACCTCAGGCACACGTGTGTCTGTCTGTCTGTCTCTCTCTCTCTCTCACACACACACACACACAGACTACAGGCTAACATCAGATGCTTCCCTCTAGCACTCCCCAGTCTATCTAGGTAAGGGTCTGGCTGAACCGGAAGCCCACCTACAGACCAGGCTAGCTGTGATTAGCTAAACCCCAGGATCCTACAGATTCTGCTTCTCCAGTGCTGGATTCAGGTATGTATCACATGCCGAGGACCCGAACTCAGGTCCTCATGCTGTGACAGGCACACTACTGACTGTGCCACTTCCTAGCCCTCTGATACCAATTTTGAAAGCCCTTTCTCCCCTATGAGGGCATTCTGAGACTGCCAGAGATAGCCGATAAAACTCCTATGCTTTTGAGCTTTCTTAAAGTCTGTGTATGCTGCAATACACTACCTTCCAGATCTATGTCAAATTTAAATTAAACTCAGTATATATCTATGCTCATTTCCTTTCTCTACCAAAACAGAAACTCTAACAAAATAATCATAATGAAGTTTAAGTAAACCCATTATCTTAAGAGAATGTTACCTATTAGGGCACCAGAGAGGTAGACAGTTATATATGACATTTTCAAACTTAACAGAAATTGAAACTTTTAATCTAATGTAAGTAAAAAAGGGTACTCACATAAAATTAAATCAGTACTGTATCTTATGGTACTTTTCCTCCAAATTAACATGCAGTAAAAGCTATGCATAACTGAGTATATATACGGCCCATCCACAAAGCCAAAAGACTAATGTATCCATGTTTAACTCTGGGGCATAATCAAGATAACTATTTCATAAAAGAATAAGGTCAACAATTGATTAAGAGGACCAAAATACAATCACTTCCATTAAGTAGATTTCCAGTAGGATATATACAAATCAAAAGACATTAAGAGGTAAGTAACTGGATTTTTTATTTTAATACACAGTATGAGAAATGAACTTGTAAATCAACTGAATTGTATGGAATATGAAATAGCAAATAAATTAGACCCATGTTTAAAACAGAAGGTCAGCTAAATGTTCAAACTTAAGGCTATCATGGACACATCAATTCCACAGTCTTCTTTAAAAGGTTGAAGTCTTTCAAATACAACTTTGCCATGAACTGGTCCAGAGATCAACAGCAAATGGGAATGCTTAGCAGGGGTGGTGATCAGGGACACGTTTCCTATAAGGAAAAAATCATACAATTAAGAAAAACAAGTTAAAAAAAAAAAAAATCAACCTGGTTTTTGCTTTTTTTTTTTTTTTTCTTTTTTTTTCTTTTTGAGGGCCAGATCTTGCTGTATATATCCTTAAATTAGATGTTAACTTGCAATCCTCCTGCCTCCTCTAAACGAGGAATATACTACCACTTGGCTTAATTCATGTTTTTGAGTAATCTAAGTACTAGGAAAGTTCACCAAATTAGTCAGATGGCATTAAATAAAGCCACAGAGTGCCAACACACAGGGATTCTAGAGGACAACCTACTCAGGAGCACTGCTGCCAGAGACAAGCTAGAGACTGGGTAGATGTGCTTCAGTATCCAATAATCACGCCTTGTATCTCTAATTGTCTGGCAATCATATAGTGATTGGAGAGAGAACAATCTTTTGCAAAGAGACAGCAGGAATATCAGTGAACTCTTATTTGTTTGTAAAAAAATTTAAACAAAGTATATGTATATATGTATGTGTCCATGTGTATACATATGTGTATAATACATTTTAGAATTATACAGTGGGGAAATAAAGTAAGTATTTTAAAATTCCTGGCATGTCAGATTCAGGGACAGTAAACCAGCTTCCCCAGGGATTCTCAGACGTTTCAAAATTACAGAATTTTAAACATACTTCCAAACTCTTCACTTAGCTATCTGGACCTCACAGACACCCACACTTCCTCTAAAGGCCTGCTTCTTTGCTCTCACTTACACGACACCTC
Organism: Peromyscus attwateri; assembly: GCA_902168425.1. Lineage (NCBI taxonomy): Eukaryota > Metazoa > Chordata > Mammalia > Rodentia > Cricetidae > Peromyscus > Peromyscus attwateri. Next base: position 12,937 of record CABHPP010143458.1, read on the forward strand.
AAACCACAATCAGCTTCACTTCTCCTGTCTCTTCTCAACTCCTACAGAAGGAACCTGATCCTAACTAACGTGGCTGAAATCCAGTTTTTAAAGTAAACACTTACCTTCCTTGACCTATAGCCATTTTGGCAGATTGTTTCTTCTTCCTAATGATTCTTTTCACCTGGCATCTTGGGTACATGTTCACCCTGGTACCCTTCTTCCTCACTGGCATCCCTCTCCTCCCACCCAAAAGCAATAGTACCAGCCAAGTATGAACTGAAACTTCTAAATCTGTATCCTTTCTTTCTTATATCAGACTTTTTGACACAGCAACAGGAAACAGACCGATGCACCTCATGTAACTGTCTTCGTGAGAGTGCTCTCTTAAGAGAACTGAAGGTAAGTTTCTAGAATATGAACCTGTAATGGAGCCTTGCACAATGGGTGCTAGAGAGTGCCAGTGTGAGCCACGTGTGGGGCAACTACCTGTCATCTCAGCACGTGAAGCTCAGGGAAGAGGATTCCGAATCTGAAGCCAGCCCAGGTTACACAGCAGGGCCATCTCCAAAACCAAACCCACCCATGTATCTACATGGAAGCAAATCCAAGAAGGCAAGTAGCATGTTCTCACCCCATAAAAAGACACCAGGCAGCCAGAGCTCCCTGATAACCTTCATAAGCCTGGCTCTTTAACACTTCCAATCCGAGGGGCTGCCTATGCCTTGTTCCTGTGATCACATATTTTAATTTGCAAAACTTTACTAAAAAAAAATGACAGTTCCATTAAATATCATGATCAATTAAATAAAGCTCCCTAGATTTTGCCTCTTGCAAGCTTTTCTAAGATGCCAAGTGCTCTGGTACCTCGGTGCTGCTTTGATGATGTTGTCCACACGGAGAATCACCTCCGCTGCTTCAGCCGCACTCAGAAGAACCTGTCGCTTCACTTGGAAACTTTCTGTTATACCCAGTATTGCCATGTCTCCAATGGTACCTTCCTTCATATCTGAAAAAAAATTAAAGCAACCATTTAACAAATAAGATATTAAAGCATCTCTTAATAACCTGGAATAAAACTAACCCTGTTAACTGCACCTAACTACCTGATTTAGCTAGCAGATCAGTCTATAAAAGCACTCAAAGACAACTTTAAAACATTTTTTAAATTGTAGGGCCTGGATCAATGATTCAGTGGTTAAGAGCATTTGCTGTTCTTGGAAATGGCCTGAATTCAGTTCCCATCACCTGGGCAGCTCACAACCTCTTCTGGTCTCTGAGGGTGCATGTACACACACACACACACACACACACACACACACACACACACACACACACCTTAAAAAAAAAATCTTTTAATTGGGCTGAGGATATGGTTTAGTGGATGAATGTCTGCACCCTGAAAACCTAAGGATTTGAGTTTTAATTCCCAGCACAAACACAAAAAAGCTAGGCACAACTGTCAAGTGCCTCTAAAGCCAACATTGGAAGGAAAGGGAGGGAGGCAGCGCTGTCGTCACCAAGAGCTCCCTGGCCACTCAGCTAGCAAAAATGGCGAACTTCCCGTTCAGTGAGACCCTGAAACAAGGCAGTAAGGTAGAAAGCAATAAAGGCAGGCACCCTACATCATCCTCTCGTGTGCCCACAGGCACATTCACATGTTCATATGTATTTAAAACACACACACACACACACACACACACACACACACCCAACACTGGGGTAGGGGGAGGCAATACTAATGATTTTTATTAACAGAGGACAACGATATCAAACAAAAACTTACAGGGGCAAGCTAGCAAAATGGCTTAATAGGTAAAGATCCTTGCCTCTAAGCATTATGATCCTGAGTTTAATCCTCAGAACTGAGATCTAACTCCTGCAAGCTGTTCTGACCTCCAAACGCTAGCACTGTGGAACATGAACACACTGTTGTACACATACACCATTAATCCGAGCACTTGGGAGGCAGGTGGAACTGAGTTCAAGGCTGGCCTGGCCTGCACAACAAGCTCCAAGGTAGAGAAGGCAACACACGGAAACCCTGACTCAATAAAAAGGGGGACTGGAGAGATGGCTCTGCAGTTAAGGACACTTAACTGCTCTTCCAAAGAAGCCTAGTTTGATTCCCAGTACCCATGTGGCAGCTCACAACAGTCTTTAAATCTAGTAGCAGGGGATCCCATGCCTTCTGACTTCCGAGGGCTTCTGCAGGCACCAGGCCCACATGTGGTATCTTGTTAACTACTTTATTTATGTATTAGAGGTTTACAATCAAAACTGTGCCAATGTTTGTTATGAAATTAGAAGCTAATACTGACTGTGTTCTAAGAGTCACACTTAAGAATATAAGCTCTACTCACACATCCTAATATCAAACTGTAAACAATCTTTTGAGTACTTTTATACCTCTGAGAGCAATGCTATGAATACAAAATTAAAACACATCCCCATACACAGTAATTACAAAAGCAATTAGCACTGCAGTTAGCATAAGAACTTTATGTCCAACTGCCATCTAAACATCTGTTTGTATGTATGGATTAGTGCTCCTGAAGCCTTACTCAGAAAGCTTCAGTCTGCAGTGGGCGGCAGTTAGTGCAGAGACTCCTAACTGGTAAAGTACAGAAAACAGTGACTGTTGAGTGCTCAGTCCTGAACAGAACATGCAGATCACTCCCTCCAGTCCCCGAGAACACTGCAGAACAGGGTAGGTGAGCGTAAGAGTTGTAGGATGAGGAGGAGTGCTGTGAAAGGCTACCTTCTGGACATGACATGGCCAGTGCACACAAATGTTAACACTCCATCACGGAGAGGAGGGGGCTCAGAAGGTCCCAGCCCTACAGGTCATTAATGGCTGCTGGGGAAGGAGATTCCTCAGGGTACAGCCCTCAAAAAGGTGCCTTTATGCAAGTAAATAGCCTTCCATCCATCTAAGTGGGAGAGGGATTTGGGAACACAGGGTTCAGTGTAACAGGAAAGGTGTTAAGACAGCAATGGGAAGGGGGACTAAGACCAAGTGTGTAACACACACACACGGTTTGTGCATGTACACTTTTTTTTAATTGAAGAAAATAACTTTCAACAATTGACTACAAAAGTCCGCTTGACTTCTTACCCAGTCCAGTGGTTGTCTGGCCTTCGCTGTGAGCAGCTCGGAGCTGGGCCACCAGATCTGCACTGTCATAGCCTGCATTGTCAGCTATGATGGTTGGCAACTACAACATGAAAATGACAAATAAGCACCAAGGACTAGTTACTGTCTCTAGGCATACACCATGCCTGGCTGTTCCTTAATAACTGTTCATGATGGAGTACAAGATGTAGAAACAAAATATAAACCGTTGTGAACCATTTCAGCTTTGCAAAAGGCAAGGAAATATCTTTTTGTCTAGGACAGAAAAACGCATTCAGTTTAAAATCAACTCCCATGAAGTTGATGTTCGGGTCTCTTTTCATAGTTACCATTCTCAGCGCTTTAGCAAAAGACTCCATTGCTACAGCTTCTTTCCCTGGTGTTTTACTGGCAAGTTTTGCCACAGCATGAGCCATCACCATCTCAGAACAACCTACAAATGAAAATCCAAAACTGTTATGTGCTCTGCTGTCTCCAAAACAATGATTTGTCATTTTGAAATCAAAGGCTCACATGATTAGTTTCTACAAGAGCCAATCCATCCATTTATGAGTCATACCACACATCGAGAAAGCAAGAAGGAACACTTTCCAAATGCTCACCTCCTCCATACACTGTCCTGGGGTCTTTCACAGTCTGGGCGAGAACACAAAGGGCGTCATGCAAAGACCTTTCGGCTTCATCCAGAATCTGCTGAGTGGCCCCACGGAGTACAATAGTGCAAGCCTCACCTGACGTTAAATGTAATATTCCTAAGTCAGTCACCGCTTAGTCATACACCACATAACCATTTCCTCTCCATTATCTATGGAAGTGGATGACTAGGATTGGGTTTTGGTAGCTCATGTCTTCCCCCAAGCAATGCTTTCCCTACAAAAATCCATGTTCATAAGTCTTCTAAGTTATCAAGAAAAATCGATGCTAAAGGTACACATTTCCAAAAGGCACAGCAAATATCAACTTAAGACTTCAAGACACTGAAACAAAACAAAATAAGCCCTCTCAAAATTTATCTTCTATGGGGCTAGAGATGGCTCAGTGGTTAAGAGCACTGGCTGCTCTCCCAAAGGACCTGGGTTCAATTCCCAGCACCCACATGGCAGCTCATACTTGTCTGTATCTCAATTCCAGGGAATCTGACACCCTCGCACCAATGTATATAAAATAAAGTTAAATAATTGGTTCTACCATGTGGGTCTCAGAGAAGGAACTTCGGTCATCAGGCTTGGCACCAAGCACCTTCGCCCACAGAGCTATCCACCAGCTTACAGAATGTTATTTAGTACTACGGTAACTTTTCTTTTGCCTTAAGAGGCCAGCAAGGACTTAGGTACTTAAGCCAAAATGTACACAGTCACTCACCAAGGGCAACCCCAGAAAAGTGGATGAGTTTGTCTTCTCCAATCATGACTTCTTCTATAAGTTTGCAGCTTCCAAGCTTCACCAGCTCTGGGTGATCAAAGGTGGAGGCAATCTCACCACCTATGAACATAAACACATTCCAGGGTTACATTTGTTCTCAGCTGGGCATGGTGGTGCACGCCTTTAAGCTCAGCACTAGCAAGGCAGAGGCAGGTGGATCTCTGTGAGTTTGAGGCTATTATTAGATTGATTTACTTACTTAAACATTTTTACCATTTGGGAAATTAAAAACTTAGAAAAGTTAAGTTTAAATTCAAGCACAAGGTACATACTTCACTCACTCAGAAAGGCACAAAAGTCTTCACTAAAGGTTACTGTAACTTTACCTCACATGGGGCACAAAGAATTTAAATATTCAGCAAAACAAATAGACTAGTTAAGACTCAAAACTCCTCTTTTCAGCTCAAATTTGTCTAGACTACGCCTAGCGATTTAAGTCTTTATATTTGTGTGAAAGAACTGGTTGTCTTGAACCACCTCAACAAAAGGACCTCTACAGCATGGCAAACCTAGCATATATATAATCTGGTATACACTTTCAACATCTGTAAACTGGAACCTAAATGTACAACTTTTTTTTTTTTTTAATTTTAATGATTCATTTTTATTTTATGTGCATTGGTGTTTTGCCTGCATGTATGTCTGTGTGAGGGTGTCAGGTCCCTTGGAACTGGAGTTACAGACAGTTATGAGCTGCTATGTGGGTGCTGGGAATTGAACTTGGGTCCTCTGGAAGAGCAGCGAGTGCTTTTCACCGCTGAGCCAGCCATCTCTCCAGCCCCATGTACAACTTTTATGACAGAAGTGGAAAAATCTATATGAGTCCTTGTAATGGACCAGTAAAAATGCAAGTCACTCTGTTTATGAGGCATACCTACTTAATAAAAATGAACTCCATGTTTAGACTTGGGTCTTATCTCAAGTTATCTCACTATGCATGAGATCATCATCAAATATCACACTCCACACCCCCAAAATCTAAAATCTGAGAAACTTCTGAGTACCAAGCATTTCTAAGAGAAAAAACTACCTATACTACTACTAATAATAATAATAATGAGACCAGCAAGACAGCAAGATAGTTCAGCAGGTAAAGGCACTTACCACCAAGATTCAGGACCTGAGTTTGAGACCCAAGACTCACATGGTAAGAGGAGAGAATCAAGTCTGCCTGTGATCTCCATATGCGAGCCATGGCTCACATGCACCCCCCACACACAAAAATCAATATAGTTCTTCAAACACTAACTAAAGGCATAATTCAGAATAACTATTTATATACTCTTAGCTCTTTAAGGGGTTTCTTCTTATTCTCAACAATGTATTGCACAGCAACGCTCAATAAACACAAGAATGATAATTAACTTACTAGAGACTTGTCTTTTTCCATACCTGTGACAAGAGCTAGGCGTTCCACACCTGCAAAGTCTGCATGCTCAATAGCCATGACACCAGCAGCACCAAAGAGTTGTTCAGGATAATTATAAATTAACTGTCTGCAAACAAAATATACAAGAACATTATGCTCAAAACAGCTACTTCTCATGATGAATTACATTGGAACGCAACACCTGCCAGCATTTTTACTTCACTAGGAAAAAAACAAAACAGCCTGATGATCTATGCTCAACTCTTGGGTCTCAAATGATAGGAGAGAACCCACTCTGACCTTATAGCATAAGCAAAAAAAGAAATTAAGAGATTCGTTTCTCAGGTTCCAGCTAAAGTCGACTGAGATCCAGGGTTACTTCATCAGAAATTCCAAAGAGAAACAATTCATCATTATTTAAATCACTCCCTATCCTGAGTATCCAGAAGAAATCTGACACTGCCCTACTCTGTCCCACAAGTTTAGGAACCCTCAATCCTGTCTGGAATCCACATGGTCTGTTCTGTTCTTCTGCCTGCTGACATTAGTTGATCCTCTACATTAGAAAATTGACGTTATCTCAGTGTGAGCGTCCAACACTAACTAACATAGCTTTACATTAAATGACATTCCCCAACTAGTCAGCCTCACTTCATCTGCCACATGGAGCACTGGATCCTTCTATCACCACACGAAAACTGAGTACAGTACAGTAAAATACTGAGAATAGCAATAGGGTCTGAGGAATCTTAAACGTGTAAACCTTGCCTTTAATCTAACAGTCCACTGAGTGTATGTATGTCTTAGCTGACTGCCTGAATGGCAACCACCTGTAACTGTCAGTAAACCATGTGCAGCAGTTTCTAACAGTAATTTGGTAGGAAATACAATTTTCATGAAAATAATAACATCAGTTTGTTAAAGACACTATCAGCACAAGCAAACACAGACCTGTTAATAAAGCAATTTATTCCATGCTTAAGAATACGTTCAACTTTCTCCTTCATCTTTTCCTTTTCTGCATGTTCTATTTCTGCAACCTTTGCCGTGGAATCAACTCTTACCCGAGAGCCAAATATCTAAGATGAAAGATATGAAGACAGAGTCAAGTTTCACTCCTCTTTAGAGTTCTAGTAACACAGTATATTCCAGTATTTTTATGAACGTACATATCAAAGGATATATGAGTGCATTATTTCTAAACAGATTCTAAGCTGTTTAACTTAGAATCTGACTCCTGAGTTAACAACAATAAAATTTCAAGAAATATAGTCACACACCTTTATTTTGTCTGTATCCATTCCAGTATTGGCAATAAGAATTTTAGCATTTTCAATTCTCTTTGGTTGATTTACTCCAATTTTTTTATCCAATAGAAAACCTACAACAAACATAAAGAGGGTAATAAATACTTAAAGGATGCATTACTAGACCTGCAAAGTTATCTGTGATACCAAATTAGTCATTCAAATAATGCATTTTTTAAAATTTTTCAATGCACCAGCTGGGTGGTGGTGGCACACATCTTTAATCCCAGCACTCAGGAGGCAGAGGCAGGCGGATCTCTGTGAGTTCGAGGCCAGCCTGGGCTACAGAGTGAGTTCCAGGAAAGGCGCAAAGCTACACAGAGAAACCCTGTCTTGAAAAACCAAAAAAAAAAAAAAAGTTCAATGCACCATGTTCCCAGAACCTTAAAAAGCATTTCATTACAGCAGTGGTCACAAACACCAACTCATTCTTCAAAATATATTTAAAAGTGAGAACATAAGGGGCTGGAGAGATGGTTCAAAGGTTTTAGAGTACTTGCTGACTCTTGCAGAGGTTCTGGGTTCAATTCCCAGCCCCTACATGGTGGCTCACAACCATCCATAACTTCAATTTTAAGGGATCCAATGCCCTCTCTGGCTGTCAGGCACCAGGCATGTACACGGCACAGACATTAATGTAGCGAAAACACCCACACACATTAATAATGAAGTAAATAAATAAAAGAGAATACACATAAGGCAATATTACAGCTAGCAGAGAACAAAACATATCACCCAGAAACTTGCTTCATATACATACAACAGACCGGATTCTACTGATTATAATGTAAAAACTTTAAGTTCATTTTTACTAGCTTAAAACCAACAAGACAAAATAAGCAGTGAAGATTTGAAATCAAAGGATGTGCTATGAATTGCTATGCTTTTCAAAGAACTCAGCCTAGCCTGGCATAGTGGTGTGTGCTTTCAATCCCAGAACTAGGGAGGCAGGGGCCAGCCTGTTCTACACAGCAAGTTGCAGAACAGTCAGGACAAAATAGAGGAGACCTTGCCTCAAATAACTAACAGAGAACTCCTCCTAGTAGTAAACCAGAAACACCACAGTCAACACAACTAGACAAACCTGGTCTCAATCATGCTCTAGTCCTTAGTGGCTTCTGGATGAATGTCAACCAGATACTCATATGCAAAGCATGTGTAACTAGAGGTAGAGATGCTAATTACCAGCCTAGCCTTGTTGACCTAATACTGACCACCTTCATAGGCTTCTTTCAGACATATAAGAAACTTTCAGCTCATTAAGCCCATCTTATGCTTTCTGTTCTTTCTTAATCTTGTCCTCAGGAGATCATCATTACAAGAACTAAAGGATTAAAGTTCCAGTTACAATTCCTGGCACACAGCACATACACAAGAATGGGGAACAGTATGTGCCGCTCTGTTGTAAGGATCTTTCCCAACCTGGCAGCCCACTAGAAACATTACAGAGCCCTTGCATATCAATGTAACCAAAATATTTTCAGAATCGCATAAAACAAATGGCATAAGACACACAGCAAAACCAAGATTCCAAATGACTTGTAGCTATAAAGCACAACTTGACTCTTTTTACCCCCTTTAAGAAAATGCCTACACAGTCCATGGTTCATTTAAAAGTAAATACAATGAGAAGACACTGGAAAACCTATACCCTACAAACTATACTATAAAGAAAATAGCATCTCCCAAGACTCAGTCCTTAAAAACTACATCCCTACATACTAACCATATACATTGTTTGCTAGCTAAAGAAACTTTGAAAATACTTTTGTCTTAAACAACAAAATGAGCTGGAGAGCGAGCTCAGACTTGCACGAGTGCTTACTGTAGCAGAGGAGCATACTGTAGCAGAGGAGCAGAGTGTGGCTCCCAGTACCCACACTGGCTGGCTCACACCAGTCTGCGTTCCCACCTGAGCAGAGCTACCACCTCTGGCCACAAACATGTACATACTCACACATGTTTGTCAGAAACAAGCATGCACATGACTAAAAATAATAATCTTAGAGACAAAACGTTTTCCTGGGGCTAATGATGTAGCTCAGTTAAGAGTGCTCACTAGCATTCACAAAGCCCTAGCTAGATGGATCCCCGTACGGCATAAACCAGGTGTGGTGGTGCATATTTGAAACCTCAGAGTTTGAGAGACGACAGCAGAAGGAAGTTTAAGATCATCCTTGGTTACACACACAGCAAGTTCAAGGCCACCACTAGCTATGAGAGATTATTATAAAGCTGGACAATAGCATGCTTTTAATACCAGCACTCGGGAGGCAGAGGTAGGATCTCTGTGAGTTTGAGGCCAGCTGGGTCTACACAGTGAATCCAGGACAGCCAGGGCTACACAGAGAAACCCTGTCTTAAAAAACCTAAAAACAAAACAACAAAAAACAAGTACCAAGGCCTGCAGAGATGGCTCAGCAGTTAAAGAGCACTTGCTGCTCTTGCTGCAGACCTGGGTTTGTTCTCAGCACCCAAATGGAAGCTCACAACCATCTTTACTCCAGCTCCAGGGATTCTGGCACCTTCTTCTGACCTCCTGGGCACCAATCACGCACGTGGTGCACATACATGTGGGCAAAAGGCTTACATAATAAGTGTAAAATTTTTCAAATATTTAAGTATTTATTTATTATGCATAGTGTTCTGCCTGCACCCCTGCAGGCTGGAAGAGGGCACCAGATTTCATTACAGATAGTTGTGAACCACCATGTGGTTACTGCGAACTGTGGTTACTGGAAGAACAGCCAGTGCTCTTAACCTCTGAGCCATCTCTCCAGCCCAAGCCTAAAAATTTTTTAATTAAAAAAATGACAGATGCCACACAAAGTCAGTAAAATATCAATCAAACAAAAGTTCTTTATCCTCAACAACCTGCTAATTAAGTGATTTGACGTATCCAGACTCTGCTTGGAAAATACATGTAATCCTGAGAAAAGTAGCATCTGGGAACAGCTCTTGGTAAAGCTATCTTTTCTCTACTGGACAGCAAACGACTTCCTGTGTGAGATCTAGGATGACGCTGAGATACTGTGGAAGATGAAGCACTGTCAACACTACAAACTGATAAAATGACAACAACAGCTGAACATGAACGGTCCTTAAAGACAAGTTTTCTGGCTTTGCTCTATCTATCACTGGAAGCAAGCATGGCTGGGTATTCAAGACTCAGTCACCAATCAAATCTTTTCTATAGTTGACACACATACATACCTTCATCTAAATAGGAGTCTGCCAGACTCCCGCCTAGTTTCTTGATGACATGAATGGCCTCCAGATTACCAGAACCCTTCAGTCTGAGAACAGCTTCTACAGCTAATTTGGTAAAGTGGTCCTTGTGATGAGTAAGGAGTTTTGAGGATAATGTTGTTCCTGCAATATTCATCAAATCTTGCCGGAATCTGACTTCATCAGAACTAATAAAACCAATCAAACAAAAAGAAAACCCACCTGTTATTAAATTATTCAAACATAATAAGCATACTTTAATTTTCAAAATTTACCTAAGTACTTGACTCTAAGCAGGCCTCTAATGTCACCAAAATCAAGAAACATGTAAATAATGGATACCATCTTTCCCGTCCAACTGCCAAACAGAGTGAGGCATAAGCAAGCAAGACGATCAAATGTTGCTACGAATGTGGGGAAACTCCAGGCAGGGGGATCGGGATCTGTCCCCGGTGCATGGGCAGGCTTCTGGGAATCCGGTGCCTGTGATGTGACACCTTGCACAGCCTTGATGCAGTGGGAAAGGGGCTTGGACCTGCCTAGGCTCAGTGTGTCGGGCTCTGCTGACTCCCCATGGGAGACCTCGATTTGGGGGATGTGGGGATGTGGGGTGGCTCGGGAAAGAGGGCTGGGGGTGGGAGGAGGGAGGAGGAGGGATCTGTGGATGGTATGTAGAATGAGTAGAAAATTTCTTAATAAAGAAAAATGAAGAAAAAAAAAGAATGTGGGGAAACAACTGTTTGTGACACACTCAGCACAAATCGAAATTGTTTCTGGAGATCTGGTAATTAATATACATAAAGGTAAACTCAAGTACATAGATACATTTAGCCTCAGCAATTCCACTTCTAGAAATATTTCTTGGGTAACAAATTCCGACATTATCATAAAGCTAAACTTTTCAAAAATACAATTCTCCAAAGGCAGACAGTTTAAGGAAATTCCATCAGTCATATTCTGAAGCACCTAACAGCTGACACTGTAAGAGAATGTGTCAACACCCAGAAACACACGGGTTATCTACCAGGTTAAAAAGCAAGCGTGGAAACACACGCTGTAATCCAGCACTGGGGAGGCAGAGGCGGGTGGAGCTCTGGCTAGAGCACAGGAGGCTGAGGTAGACTTTTAGTGCAGTGCTAGCTGAGATCAGGAAGGCTATTCTGGAGGTGCCGTGGAGGGTACGGCAGCAAGATGAGCTCGTGCCTGTTTCTCATGGTTCTCTACATTAGACTTCCCAACAGGATTTTGGTGTACCAACCCATGATCAACTGCAGAGCTCAACAGGGCCTCTCTTGCTGCCTTTGTGGCTTCTCTCCAACCTGCAATGATGGTCTGTGGATGGATCTTTTTTGCAATTAAAGATTCTGCTTCCTGTCAATAAAATAAAAGTAATAAAGGGTTGGAATACTTCTGCTGCTCCAGATCAGTCACAACAATAGGTGAAGTGCTGAGTGGCTCTTACCCGGAGCAGCTCTGCTGCCAAAACAGTAACAGAGGTCGTGCCATCGCCAACTTCGTCATCTTGAACCCTTGACATATCTAGGGAAAAACAAAACTATTTCTCCACATCCCTCAATTCTCTTAAAACACCACAACAAATCTAAACCCCACTTATAGTAGGTTCCACAGCTGACAGAGTTGGGGAGACCTTTAAGTTCCAAATACGCTAGCTTGAATATGCCCTCCCAAGTTCATGGAAACGTCATCCCCCTTTCTGTCTCACCCACGTTATAACACAGCAAAAAGGTCCTCACCGGCAGGGCCCACTGGTCTTGGACTTCATAGTTCAGCCAAACAGACTTGTATCATTTAAAAACTACCTAGTCTGTACAACAGTACTTCTGATATTCATTTTAATAGTGGTAAAGGATGGCTATCATTTAAACAGTTGACACAACCCTTAAGGAAATAAGACTCACCAACTAAAACCTTAGCTGCTGGATTGTCAACACCAATGTTTTTTAGAATGGTGGCACCGTCATTGGTTACCATTAGAGAGGCATCTCGTCCACTGCTTAGAAGAATTTTGTCCTGGAAGGAAATCGACTTGGTCAGATTAAGGTCTAAGCACTTCTTGCAGAAACCTGGCGTCAGGAACTGCACTAGCTGCACACTGCTGACACGGACACACTCTGGATGGTTATGTGCCACCACATGTTTCCAACGCGTGTAGCCTACAACCAAACCTCAATGTTTCCTAAAACCTCAGCAGTACAGGTACCACAAACTAGCTTGTTACTACAACACCATGACAGACAACGACGGAAGCCAATGTCCACACACAAAGTTAAGAGCAAACCCCAGAATACTATATCGTGGTTAAAGAGATGAAACATATTTTTAAAACCATCACAGTGGGACCCTTCTTATGCCAACTAAAAGATCAATTTAAAAAAATTGGCAACTGGGGTATCGGCCAGAGTTCAACTGACACAGGGTGCTGAAGAGAGGCTCAAAGCAAGCAGTGGGGGCACTGAAGGAGGCTCAGGAAGTGAGAGTTTGTTGGGTGACCTTGACCGTGTGTGTCAGAGAGGAGATGGCTTAGATTTAGTTACGTCTTGTAATTGAAGTGTAGGATTTGTTCAGTGCTTGGCATCTAAGGACATCTGGACAGTTAATGAATTTAGGGGAGTTAGCTGGTGCTAGGTATTCAGCAATCACTTGGGCAGAGGAAAAGTAGGAGAGAGGAGATTAGATTTGTGGGGAACAGGTGACCATGAGAGAAGAGGAGCTGGAGAGTGAGGATGAGTACTGATAATGGAGGGGTCAGCCTGACGTGGCCGTCTGACAGGAAGGAGCTGCTATCCATATAAAAAGTGTAAGAGAAGGATGGGGAAGGAGGTCTTGGGAGTTTTTTGACAGGAGTGTAGAGGATCTGGGGCAGAAAGGAGAATGTTAAGGAAAAGGGGTAAGTATGGAGGGATTGAGGGGAGGGCAGGTAAGGAATGTGAGCGATGAGTTTTTTGATAAGAGAAGTCTGGAGAGATAAAACTTGAGACGGCGGAAAGGACCCTAGAGCCCTTTGTAAATTAGGAGTTGAGCTTGAGAGTGGTGGAAGAGATGCAAGAGGAGATAGACAGTGAGAGCGGATCCGAGTTTGTGAGGGTTAGCGAGGAGCAGAGGGGTCTCGGCAAGAGCGTACAGACGAGGTCAGCCATGGACGGTGTTCTTCAGTTTTGGAGAGGTGAGAGCAACAAGGGCAGAAGTCAGTCTTAGGAAGTGTAAGGATGGAAAGGCTCGTATAGATCTGAAAGGCAGAGGGCTGGAGCAGAAAAGAGAACATTTGAAGGGATTGTTTGTGGGCAGGAGGACAGCTAAGGCTATAATTCACGCAGGTTCTAAAAAGAGGTAGCACAAACTCTGAAAGAAATTTAAAATAGGACACTAAAAACAAGTACACACCAATAGCACATAAACATAAACAAAAACAGTATCTGTTATTTTAAAATGCATTGCAAAAACCTATGACAAGCGTATCCATAAGTGAGCAGAAACTAGTAGCAGCTTTTGCATCTATATGGCAACACTTGTCACTGGAGAGTGATGTGTGATTGGAAGAGGAGGATTTTTTATAATTTAACGTTTTAGACAGCAAAACATAAAAAAAAAATAATAACTAAATTTACACTAAAGGCTTTAAACAATTTTTAAAGCTTTTATTTTTGGCCAGCTGCTGCAACACAAGACCATATCTGAAGAAAAAAGAAAACTAGAAACAAAGTCTTCTAAAATTTTCCTATTTTTCTTACCATGCCCT